>DVZL01003985.1:0-13382 GCA_018236625.1 Lasaia peninsularis | reverse complement strand
CCCTTGATTTGTATAGAAAATGACATCAACAACGTCTCTAGTAGAGGCCGCGAGGTGGTGATTCTGTTGCTCTGTGTAAATAACTATAAATTTTGCCCAAAATTGGGAGATTCCGTTATAATTATTTGTAAATTAATAATGATATGTGAATAATTAAAGAAAATTAAGGAAATATGATATAAATATGTTGAATTAATATATGTCATGAATTTTTATTAATATATTGTCATGGATCAAAATTTATCTGCTTTATTTTACAATTCTTTTAATGGGAGCTTTTAAATTTATTTAAAATGTCTTAGATACAAGTTTTAAGTTTCCAACGTGACTTAAATATGTCGTTACTTAGGTATAGTATATATACTTCTTATCACAAGGAATCGTGTCTGCTAGTTATCAATCTTCAAAAAGTATTATTCGAGTTTTCTACCTTTCCCGAAAATTAAGATTCCTCGTTGAAGCTTAACTTTTGGGCACGTAAAATTAAATTTATCTACGCTTTGAAAAACTGTAGGCAATAAACACCACATGGCAACACTTCCACGCATTTAATTACCAAGTTAACTGTTGCCTGTGCGTATGGGTTAAATAAGGAACTTTCTAGCAATTAATCGCTGGCAACAATTTAATTAGTAAGAGTTTACCTCCTTCGTGTTAGTCACGGGCTTGTTAGAAGTATAATAAAAGTCGGTTATTATTCAGAGGTCACAATTAGCCCGGGTTAAATCATCCTTACCTATTCCTCGCCATAACGTCAGGGTAATGTTTATTCCTGTTGAGACTACGAGAACCAATATACTGATAGAGGATGAAGACCCCAGAACCTTTTCTTTCCTAGTGTATAAAAGTATATATTTCTTAAACTTAAATAACACCGAAGTGGTAGGCAGAGGTAGATAATCTATACATAATATAATAAAACTGTAACTGATCGCTGTCTGTACATGGAAAAATTATTTAAAAGAACATAATGGGCGGGATTTTTATACGCAATAGTGGGTTCTCAAACCTATGTTTTTTTTTTACTTGGTCTGTATGTTTGTGCACTCTAATCTCAAAACCGGCTTAATCGATTTGGATGCAGTTCAGATATTATATTGTGATGAGCTTTACTTAATATTTAGTGTTTATTTCATTTCAATTGGTTTAAAAAAATGAAGTAATATCTATTTATATCAATCACGTAATTGTGCCAATTTAAAAAGAGCTCTGGTATCATATCGGACTGATATTAAATGGGATTCAACTTAGGCTGGAAAACAGATGAACGCGACGCGGTCCCGCGTGTGGTACATATAAATAATTAAATAATAATGCAGACGAAGTCGCAAGCATAGTTATTATATAATAAAATTAATATTGTACACAAATATATTTGAAAATAAAACCACAATAACACATACAAAAGGCGAGTTTACCCTAAAATATTTTTTAAGTTAAGTTTTTAGTTAACCAGTTACTAATAATAACTTAACTAAATATATTTAGATAAGGGCAAATGTACAACATATAAACTGAACACTACAAATTGAATCTTAACTGAAAACCAAAAATTTCAAAGACAGTCTATCTTAAATAGCTATATTTTCAATTGATATCACTACATATTATAAAACAAAGTCACTTTCTCTGTATGTCCCTATGTATGCTTAAATCTTTAAAACTAAGCAACGGTTTATTATGCGGTTGTTTTAATAGATGGAGTGATTAAAGAGGAAGATTTTTATGTATATAACATGTACTACAGTCTACCCGTGCGAAACCGGGGCTGGTCGCTTGTAATAGCTAATGTAATCTGTTAATTACTTTATTTAATACCAATAACAATACTAATAAATAACAAATCCCCAGGATATAATGTTGATAGGTCCCAAGAGTATCGTATAGTTCCTAGAGACTGTCGGCTTTGTGGAATTTATATGAGAAGCGTTCTACTACTTCGAGGTACTTCGAGGATAAGCTACTTAGAAACTATAGTGATCACACCAGAGCTACTAAGTAGCTTATCCTCGAAACAGCTTGGACTGATCTCCTCGACATTGTTAATCATAAATCGACACATCATCAGAACCTTGCAAGCAAGACTTGGTGACCCAAGATTCCGACTCAAAGATCTTTGGCTTTTATAGGCAACGGTTGTCTCTTACCGTCAGTACAACCAGAAATTCAACACATTTGAAACAAAGTACGTGAGCCTATAAATAATTAACACCTCATGGGAATGCTCACTTCCACACTTTTAATTAGGAAGTTAACTGTTCCGTTTGCGTATCGAATAAATAAGGAAGTTTCTAGCAATTAATCGTTGCCACCAGTTCAATTACACAAGCTGTAACAATGTAATTAGACTACGGCAAGAATTTCGAAACAAATGTCATCGTGCATGTCTATACTGTTCTCATTTCTCATTGTAATAGTTTTTGCTATTGTATGGACTCTTGGATGTTCGCGTTAAGAATGCATGTTTCATTGAGATAATAGTTTATTATTTTTTATTAAACACTAGTATTAATTATTATTAGGACACGGCCGTTTCATTTGAAACAGTAACTTCAACTGGTCACTTTGCCATCCTTATTAAAAATTGAAACATATTACGTGAGCTTATAAATAATTAATACTTCATGGAAAGGCTCACTTCCACACTTTTAATTAGGAAGTAAAATGTTCCGTTTGCGAAGTATCTCTTTGTGGTTTTTCTCAACTGTTCTTGTTTATTTTTTTTCTTATGTATAAATAATATTCGTAATTTTAAAATATACCAAGTAAGACACGTAACAATACTTAAATAATAATTTGTTTCATTTGACCAAAAATGACTGACAAAACAAAAGATAAAAGTTAGGGCAATGTCAAGCGCCTTTAAAAATAGGTTTTTAAAAGTCATTCAGACATACATACATAAACAGTCAGATATTAATAACTTTTCTTTTGGTGTCTAAATATTTGATAAGATGATTTACGTAACATTGGCTGTGAAGAAGTTACCGTATTCATATCTAACGTTGAATTTATATCAATGTTAAAATTTATGGAAATCGGTTTAAAATTTTAACCTAAAAACGGAACATATTTATGAACATACTTTTGTATTTATAATATTAGAAGTCATTAAGGGTAAAATTACCGACAAATTATACATACAAACACTGGTTGAATTTTTTGTTTTTTATATTCAGAAGAAAACAAGCTGGATTTCTAAATGGCGAAAAATCACGATGCCTAGAAGAGAAAGTTAGTGGTGAGTTGTAAAGAGTCTTGGATAAAAAGTTAATAATATGTATGCCTAAACTTTTTTCCACATAAAACATTTTTTCCACCAGAATAAAACATATCGTCGTTTTTGTCACAGAGTGTTAATTATTCCTAGGTACTTTCAATGTGTCCGTCAGCGGGAGTTTAATCAATAATTGGTATAAAGTCTAATGTGTTCTCTCGTGTTACCCGATATAGAAAGTTCCACGAGCCGTCCCCTCGTGAGTCAGGGAAATTACGACATTTGTGATTAATGCCATCTATTCTGGGCTTATCCTTTACTCAACACCTAATTTTTCACTGCCCTTTGTCATTTTCAAAGCATCAAAAAGTGTTCTAAAATTGAAATAAATTTATTCTTTTTTATAAAAATAGCTGCCATTGTTTCGATCTTACACTCGATACTGTTAAATTTCTTAGCACAACCACCACCATTTTTAAACATATTTTAATGTTGAACTTTGCTTTCATTTCGCATAATTATGCTTTTAGTGGGATTTCATTTGGAGTCTGCCAGCATTTTTCAGAGACTAGCTTCGAGAGTTCCGTCTTTATTTAGAGATACACTTACCCACGTTCACGAACGATGCATTTCCATGGCTTCTCGTCTAAGTCGTTAACACTTTTACTTCCATTTATAAGACATTTTATTGGAGTTTATTTTGGTTGGAGTACAATTCCAAATATATTTTTGTATATATACTTCTTTTATATTTATATATGGGGAACAAATCAATAGAATCCTTTTGATAAGGTATATAAGACGTCTAAAGGGTAATTATATATTTATCTATGTGTTTATATACGCGCACATACACATGTTTTTTGTTTTTGCGACGCTGAATTGTTTTAAAAAATATCTTATAAGGACAGAATGTGGTCTAAGAAGTATGTTGTGAAATATCTTATGTTGTTATCTTTATGGACAATAAATAAATTAAAAAAAAATTGTATTGATATGCTTTGCCTGTTGGGATGTCAGTGACAAGCATTAACGCTTTTTTTTATATTGACTAATTTGTTATTAACCGAGTGGTTTTTACAACTTCACCGAACTTTGGGGCGAGCAGAGTGCTCAGCTCGAGAAATCATTATTATTATTTAAATGGTTGGGATTTTCTACAACAACATTAACGCTAAAGAATAAATATAGCGGTGGTAAAAATGTTGGCTAATTGCCATATGTATCAGGTTGGCAAAATAGTATTATCTTATTTAAAAACATGGACTCTACCTGGATATGTGTTCATCATCTTCATAAAAGCTATTTACTTACTTATTAACGCTAAAGGAATAAATATAGCGGTGGTAAAAATGTTGGCTAATTGCCATATGTATCAGGTTGGCAAAATAGTATTATCTTATATAGAAACATAGACATGGACATGGAATATCTGGATATGTGTTCATCATCTTCATGAAGGCTATTTACTTACTTACCAATGCCATAAATAATTTGAACGCAGTAAAAAATCGACTTTAAGTTCATTATGATGACCTATATAATTGAAAGTTTTATTTTTTTTTTCAAATTTTATAAAGCGTTAAACCAAATGCCATAAAATATAAATGGAACCATATAGCTATGCCGAACACAAAAAAAAACGGTTCATAATAATTATACAACACAAATACACATTCCATCAAATTGCTAGCCTCCTCAGTTTCTTCGTGAGTAAAAAAGAATAACTTTTTAGGGTTCCGTAATCAAAAGGTAAACATAGGGAACCTATTATTTGGACTCTGCTATCCGTCTGTCTGTTCGTCATCAGGCTGTATCTTATGAACCGTGATCCAATTGACATCTTTACAGATGATGTATTTTTCTTGCCGCTATAGCAACAAATACTAAAAACAATAAAACTAAAATCTCAAGGTGTAAATACAACAAATATGCCATTTTACCTTTTTTACAGAAAAGGTACGGAATCCTTCGCGTGCAAATCTGTGTCGCATTTGGCCGGTCTTTTAACTAGTGATATGTGTTAACAAAACTAATTTGTCCCGTTAAACCACGAAAATCAATATTTCCGATCTATAAAACCTCGTAAATCCATAAGCCTCGGGAAATTAACTATAAATCAATGTACTTAATTACTACTACTGGCGACGCCCTATGACCTATAGCTGGTGATATTTGTCAATATAGGATTTCGAAATAATTGGTTATGTAACGTATATTATAAATACAATTTTGTGGTGTGCAATAAAGACAAGCACACGAATTCCCTGATGGTAAAGAATATACGTCGCCTATATACGACCAGAGAGGTAATGGTGCGCTGCCAACGTGAAGGCTGGGTTGGAAAGCCTTGAGTAAGTTGAGTAAGTAAGTATCACGGTGTTGGTGGCGTATAAACCTTTGGTCGCCTTTTATGTTTGTTGCTTAGGTACCAAAAAAACGTTCAAGATCATATACTACCATGCGAAGACACTGATATCGCGTTGCAGGTTTAGCTACAAAAGTGCGTCCACACGTTAAAGTGGCACTAATTTATTATCATCCTTTTCTTCCAGGTCCGCGCCATGGAGCAGCGGCTGTGCGAGTGGCCGGCGGGTGCTGAAGGCGCTCCCAAAGCCATCTCGCGACTAGAAGGTCAAATTGAAGAACAAGTGAGTGTCTTTCTAAGAACCTATCCCTTATTTGTCAGTGGCATCACAAGATACGTCCGCTTGATTGCCTATCCAAAATTGAGATGACAGACGAATTGAGATTGAGGAAAGTAGGGTAGCCGGTAGACATGGACACTAGGCCTATCATCTCGGCCACACGACAGCGTCGCACCTGTAACATCTATGGTGACTATAGGCCTTTTCTAATCGTGTATATATTGTTAGGCAACTAGATCAAAATTAAAGTAGGTAATCTAAATGTACATAATATGTATTTTATATACATATTACATTGTCTATGTGAATATATAAGAGGATATCTTCTAAAAGGAAGGATCAACTTACCGCTTCCCGTCAAGTTATTGTGACAAAAAGTACCTAGCCCACGTCCGATTGTGTGATCTAATATACCTACTCGTATATTTTCTATTTAGAAATTAATTAGAATCAGTTTAAACGTTTCAACTAAAAGACGGAACAAAGCTGCATTTGCATTAGGAATGTAACAGATTTAACTTTTCATTTCATTCATTATATTTTATATTAAACTGCCTATTCTTAAAAAGTTTTAATATTTCTTTGTTCAATGAGATAAAAAAAAACGGCTAGACCAACTTTGACTTAAAATGATAAATTACTGTTAGTAAAAGAAATAATTCATGTTTCGTAATTATTATGTATGATATACACTTTTTTATTAGATAAGTAGCTTATTTTATAAGTCTCACTCTATACATTTTGTTACTAAATGAGCTATAAGTTTTTACACATTTTATTTATTATACTTTAGCTATTAAATAGGGCATTAAAAGACCAAAGAAAATAAGTAGCGCCATCTGTTGTATATTGTTGAAAATGAAAATAGCTTAGTCTCGTTGTCACAGTAACATGGTGTGCCAACTTCGGTTCAAATACCCATAAATGAGGGTAAAATTTATGTTAAACACAAATGTCAACCCCTTTAGGGTAGCAAAACATTGTTATTCTAACTCGTAATTTTTAAATATCCACTTATTAAATTTAGTTATATTCATTAATATTAAAAAAATACCAAATTTTGCAGAAAATAAACGGTATAAAGAAAAAACTTTTCGTAATTTTATCAATTCAATCATTTTTACATTAATATTTAAAAAAATGTGTTTGTTTATTTGTTTCTCTTTCATATTGCAACGTAAATATGTTTTTTTTTCATGTAATAAAAATATAAAATATGGTTGGAGAGCCGCGGGCAACATCTAGTTTATACATAATGCTTATATTATAAAGTTGCTCAATTTTAATATCATAAAAGTAACGTAGATCCGACTAATTGATCGTGTTTTCGTGTTAAATATTTTGTACGTGGGCAAAGTTGCAATTCTATATGGCAGTACTGAAAAGTAATGTCTTATTAAAGGTGTTTGTTTGTTGTTACCTACAATTACAATAATTCAAATTCCTTTCGTTTGTTTTTATTTACGTTTTGATGATTTTGCATTGAGTTAAATAAAAAACTTTCAATTATTTCTTGTAAACTGAAGAAATTATATTTAAGATAACTAAAGTCTACAGGAAAAATATCAAACAATAATAAGAGACACTAAATCGTAGAATAAAAACTTGATTTGATAGTATATAAATGATTTACGTGTTTATGTATAACGGAAAGAAGCAATATATGAAATAAATACAAACAAATATGCAGGTATAACAGGAAATATATTTTATGTTAGAATTTTCAGTAATTCCGTTCGGCAATTCGAACATTACAAATACGACTAAATTAGCCTACAATCGTTTATGGCATATTTATTATGGTCATAAATACGAGTAGATTAAACGATTTTAACCATTTTCTATGTATATCAGCATTGCACTCTTTAAAATTCGCACGTTAAGACAACCTTAAGAACTATGAATGAATGAAACCAATTTGGTAATTACAGAAGCAGCTGCGACTTCAGGACGCGAAGCAAGTGGAGGCGAAAGCCGCCCGGATAAAAGAGTGGGTGACCAACAAACTCAAGGAATTAGAACAACAGAATCAATTGTTGAGGGAACAGAATGATCGGTGTAATCAACAGTTAGAATTACTTAGGAATCATATAGCTGCACAGGGAAGCAGGAATTGTGCTGTGAGTGTTTTATTTTCTACCACAAACATTTCAATAATATTACAAATTAAATTAAAAAGTTCTCGGTAATGTAACTTCGTCAGTACATCAGGTCTTATAACTCAAAAATACAAGTACATACTTTGCAATGACTAGTCCAGAAGTATGTTATATATAAAACTCACCTGGATCAGAATGTGGCCATCCTGAGAAGGCTGCAAAGGAGCTGATCTTTTTTCACTTTCAATATATCACAATTCAACTGTACTGTTATAAAATTGGCATAAAAAGTATGACAGACATTTGAGACACATGATCTTTCTGGTAATAAAATTTAATTCGCTTATGTTTTTTCTCTTAACAAAACCATATTTAACATTTGTATAGGTTTCGAATTAATATGTGAAACATATTGAATGACTGAACTGACTGTAAAACTGTAAAATTTCCAACTAGGTTTTATGCTGGCACTTCCACCCAAGACTGTGGGTCTTTAGAGAGAAGCAAAGTTGCAGAAAAAAATGTTTTAATATGCAATTTTATTTGAATCCTATCCAAGTACTATATTTTATAGGATTGAATATGTCTTTAATTTTGAAATAGTATTAGTTTATTTTGATAAGAGCAAGTACTATAGCACCGGTGACGGTGTCATTTTTGTAAACTCCTAATATACTAAAACTCAATGATAAATATTTTATATACATATAGACAATTGAAAATAACATAAAAAGTTACAAATAATATTAAACACATTCTGTGAAAGTCGCATGGAAATATGTAATTTAAATACCTTGGAAGATAATAAGTTGCTGAGATTTAAAATTGTCCACCAGTTCCTACCTTCTCGGGGAAGTCTTTCCCTAGAAGTGAGGTCAGAGGATACCACTCGTGCTTCATCAAGCCTCTTAGCATCAAACCGAAGACGTTCAGAAAGCCTAGAGGGCCCCCAGGTAGATGTAGACTGTGTCTGTGTTGTATGCTATGGCATTTTGGTTTTAGAGCACTTAAACCCTAATCCTACACAATTTTATTAAGTGTTGTAAATATTTTTTTCACCATATCCTGACTGAATTTTCAGCAAACTCATTAATATTCTTTTATAACAGATACTAACAGCAACAAAATCAGGATAATGTGTATATAATATAATTTTCATCTTCCTTTTTACAACTCTTTTCTTTTAACTTATTTGTCATGTGCTTATCTAAATGTTTTAACAATAATAACTTTCTTGTAGTTTTTATGTAAATAAATAATATTTTATTGCACAATAAAAATAATTTAATTAAAACATCTGAATGAATTATTTTTACTTACTTTTGTTCAGAAATTTCAAAGAAGAGGATAGGATAAGAGATACAGTAATCAGAAAAGAGGAATGCTATTAATCTCTTGTCATAGTTTTGTGTAACACGCCTGTGGTGTAACAGTATGGCTGTCACCTTTGGCCGCATAAGGCTCCGGGCTCAATTCCCAGGTTGGACAACTTTTCTTAAATGTTTTTCAGATCTTTCCGAGTTAGCATTACATTGCCCGGGATTGGGATGTGCCTAAAGTGGCGATAGGCTTGCCACCAATTGCATGAAGGCCCTAGTACCTTGGCTAATCGTGTTTTTTGGGTAGTTGTGGATATACGAGCAAATCTCTGGGGGATAATAGGCGTGACAGTACTTTTTTTTATAAGAACATTAATTTTATGATAAGAAAAAGCTAATATTTTAATGAGTCTCTAAACCTCATTTCAAACTAAGTTACATTTTAGAAAATCAGATGATCATGCAACTGAATTAATGAAACCTCGAATCTAAATTTTAATCTTTTAAATATTATGAATTTAATAAGTTACGAAAACTTGTGTTAATAACAAGATTTAAAATGAAATCATTTATTCACAGTTACCAATTGTGGCTTCGGAACCCCACTATAGCACACCAGTAAGACATAGGAGGAATTTATCTATAGGCACAACCAATTTAACTCAAAACACTGCCAGTAGCCAATTAAATACTATGAATAGAACAATGGATGAGAGAACTACAGCCAGTTTGTTAGCTGATGATTTAGCAGTAAGTATTATAAGTGCTATGTATGCAAAGTAAGCAATAAGTAGATTCACTTAAAGATAGTAAACATACGAAAAACAAACCTAAAATTGTAACTGCAATAAGAAATATGCTTGTTTTTTTAATTTTTTTTTGTTAACTTTAGTATTTAGTAATTATAGAACTAAAAAAAATATAACACTTGCAAAATATTAATAATAACAAAAAAATATCTAAACTATCATAATTTTCGGATGATTTAAACACCGCCATTTTAGGGCGCTTATTGTGACGTCATCGTCCACTGAGAAGTGAGAACAATAATTTATCATCGAAGAGAATTTAAGTGAAGTGTTATTACATTTCACTTTGATGATAATACATAATGCCCTCATAATTTTAGAGTTAGAAAAAAATTACAATATTTGATTAGGTCAATTAAAAGTCTTTAGTTTACTTTTATTTTAAATGTCAACTTTAATTTTAGAATATAAAACAGATAAATTCTTATTTAAATTTATTTTTGCAGGCTGCCGTAGAAAATTTAGTAGTGCTTCCAACAACGCCCAATACATCAACAGATGGTGATACAACACACGATTATGCTGAAATTTACACTCCTAGCAGAGGTAAGGTCCTAGAGACGAAGTAGAGCTAGCTCTGGAATTATTTCACGAGTTGCTTTCACCATTAACATCTTTGTTCCCTTTAAAATTATATTAATGTTTTCCTTCGTTTTAAATGATGGTATGATTTTAGTTTAGTATGTAGTATTCAATAATTTTGATGTAAAATAGTGCTATGCGTTTGGTTATGCTACATCTGAATCACATTATGAACAATAAAGAATTGCCTCAGGCATAGTCGACTGTCCCATTGACGACTTCTTTGTCTTAGCATTATCCTGTATTATATCATATGATTTCGGTATCGGCTACCTAATCTAGGGGATTTGACTAGGATACCAGTATTTGCGCAAAGCGACTGCCATCCGACCTCTGCAACCCAGAAGGGAAACCAGGCCCAAACCTAGATTAGGTCGAATTCAATGAATCCGGGTATCCTCACAATGTTTTCCTTCACCGTAAGAGCACGCAGAAAATGTAAAAACGGGGTACATAGCGGGGTTAGAACTTGGACTACTTTAATGAAAATTCGAAGCGTATACCGCTAGGCCATCGAGGCTCTTCTGTTCGACTGACGTACGAGGGTTCAATTCCCGGCTGGGACAACTTGTTTTATCAGTTTATCTGAAAAACATAATGTCACTTGGGATTGGATTTTTGCCAAATATGGCATTGGACTTGCCACCTGATTTGCCACGTATCATTGTATATATTATGGTTGCATAACTATTTGCAAAAAATCCTTTGCGTGTATGGGGGTGACGATATTTACTTATTTTTTTTGAAAATAAAGAATTACAATTCTGATAAATATTGATTCACAATTTTTGTTTCACAAAAATATTCCAACTTTATTTATGTTCCTTTTTTTATGGGATAAGACAGCGAACAAGTACACGGGTCCTGATGAAACGGTACCTGATGGTAAGAGACAACCGCAGCCTATAGACACCATAGATGTTGTAGGTGCGTTTCTATACTGTGGTCAGGCTATTAGACCTTATGTGCAAGTCTACCGGCTACCCTACCTTCCAGACCGGAATATGACAATGTATACCTGCGGGAATAGGCAAGGTGGTGGATCCTCACCCGGACGAGTTGTTCCACAGCACTCTACCACCAATGGTCATGTTGGAAATGACCCAGTTGGTCTATTCTACATAGAAGCCCCGGACCAATAAGAGAAAAATTCTATGGATTTATAGCTTTTGATATTGTATTCTTATTGGTATTAATAGTTGTCCCCCCCCTCCTTCCCCGCTTCGCATTAATTTTTATAAACTATAAGTTATACAAATTGTTTCCAGAACGCACACCGGCATGGCAAGGTGCAGTTAACGTGGTAGTCCAAGGTAACAGTCGCGGAGGGTCGTCCACCGGCGACAGCAGCACCTCGGAGCAGCCCCGGCCGCCCACGCCGCCACTGCACAGGTTCCCGAGCTGGGAAGCCAAGATATACCAGGTACGGCTTTTCGAGGAGTTTTAGACAACTTTTAATTTTGTTCAGAAAGACCATGTTATTAATATGACCGCCTCGTCGATCGAAGGTTATCCCTTCGATCGACGAGACACACCTAACGCCACCTAGCGTACACACCTAACGCCACCGACCATCCGCGAGGCTCAGGTTCGATTCCTGACTGGTAAAGTTATTTTATGTGATGAACATAGATATCTGTGTTTCCGGGGCTGTGACAATTAAATGTATTCTGGTATCTATTTAAATCCGTACTAATATTATAAATGCGATAGTAACTGTCTGTCTGTCTGTATGTTACGTTTTCACGCCTAACCACTGAACCGATTTTGATGAAATTATGTACAGAGATAGAGTAGACCTTGAGGAAGGATATAGGCTACTTTTTAACCGACTACATTAAAAAGAGGGTATGTTTTTACGCGATTAGTATTATAAACCGGAAAAATGTCTGCCCTTTGGAAGTTGTCTGTATTATTAAAATAATTCACGCGGGCGAAGCCACGGGCAGATAGCTAGTATTTATATATATTAAAATAGTCGCCTCTGTGATATAACGTTACGGCTGTCGCCTGTTAAGAGCGTTAGTCGCGTAAGGTCCCGGGTTTATTTCCCAGGTGTGGCAGCTTTTTTCAAAATGTTTTTCAGATTATTCTGAGTAAGCGTTACGTTGCTCGAGACTATTATCACTCATGGGCCCTAGTGCTTTTTATAATCGATGGTGTTCTAGTATATCTACTCTCACACCTCAGCCTATGCTGTAATAGGCGTGAAGGTACATTTTTACCTTGTCAGTTGTCAAACCCCCCCCCCACAGGTGGCGGACGACGGTCTGCAGCAGTCGGTGGAGGAGGAGGTGGCGGCACCGTGCGCGCGGCCGGTGCACGAGTCCACCAGCTACCAGGACATCTCCGTGCCCGTTTATGCCACCGTCAAAGGAGTATGTTTCAATGATTACTTTTGTATAAATCTTGTATGTAGCTGACCCGGAAAACTTCGTATCGCCTGACACTCGTTGAACGTTGTGTACCTTTTAGCTGAACTAATTTAGGCTTTGATGAACGTAATTCAATGATACAAAAAATAAATATTAATGTAAATAGACATATAAAATAACCGCCTCACCTATTCCTGCTACAATAGCATCAATGCTCGCACTTGTCGTGTTCTGGTTTGGAGGATAGGGTAGCAGTTAAACTTACTCACGCAAGAGGCTTATTATCCTAGCCTCAGGTTGGCAACGCACCATTTCCACCTTTGGTGTCTATAG
>DVZL01003984.1:0-13382 GCA_018236625.1 Lasaia peninsularis | reverse complement strand
CGTGACATTGACTAGGTGGTAGGGTCTTGCAACGACTCGCCCGGATTGGTACCACCGCCTTACCTATTCCTGCCACAATGGCGTCGGTGCCCACCATTGTCGTGTTCTGTTTTGGAGGGTAGGGTAGCCAGTGAATATACTCACGCAAGAGGCTTACCATCCCAGCCTCAGGTTGGCAACGCACAATTTCCACCTTTCGTGTTAATAGGCGACGTGTATTTCTTACCATCACTAAGTTATTTATTTGATACCCATATTGTATGAGAGCATTAAAATATTATCTATAAGGATTTTCCGCTACCTATATTAAAAGTGACTTTTTCTGTATAAGATATCTACCTACTTCCTATATTAGTAGTAACTTTATCTGTTGATTAAAGTGACAGCTGACAAACACTTGTTTCATTACTTTATGTCAGATTGACATTTGACTCTTGAGTCAAATAGTTTATTTTGATTAAAATCCTTTTTTAACATTATTTCGAATGATTTTTTATTAACACCTAGAATAGATTTTACATTAAATAATGAAGCCTCTAATAGATTTTGATGAATGTCTCAGGGACTCTCCTAAATTTAGGTAAGTGAAGTGAATATGTGATGTAGAAAGTGAAATTTGTACGTGCTGTGATTATTGAATACAAATCTATTGAAATTGTAGAGAACAGCTGGAAACAGAAGAAGCAAGTATCGATGCTTTAGAACAAAAGCTTGATAAGGTTTTAAAAACATGCTCAGTGATGATCGACTCCGGTAAAACGTATATGACTCATAGAAGGTAAAAGCGTTTACTGTACATATTAATTGCTAAATATAATTTATGTTTTGGTCGAGAATTCGTGCAGTAATTAACTTTTTACAATAATAATGTTTCTCCTCCACCTTAAACTAATTTACCTAACTGTTATAATACTGTATTTTCACCAATTTCGTAATTAAATTGGCACAAAATTCTTTATTAAACGAAAGTTAACGAATTTATTTATAAAATTTCACTGTATTGGAATTTCAACATTAAAATGAATAAATCAGATGATTTATACGACAATTTATTTTTTTTCTACGAGATCACATCTATTACAAATCCAATTTACAATGATTAAAAATAATACTATTAGAATTTAAAATGTTTATGACATTGAAAGAATAAAAATATTTATATTACTATACAGCATAGTGCAACTGAAATTAAGCCTATTTCATTGAAAAGAAGGAGCAAAAGTAAATTATTATAAATAAATTCATATAGTTCAAATTATTTAAATATCTTAGACCAACATTTTTGACTGTAAACAAATGTATAAAAATATTAATTTACCAAAAAATACCTAGAGACATTTGAAAGCTTTCTGAGATAACATTTGCATGCCATTCTTTGGTAAAATGAAAAAAAACTGAAACTAATGTAACATATTAAAATGTACTCTAAGAATACTAAAAAAATTAATTGAATTAAAAATCTTTTAGTTCTTTCCTGGAATATGTTCCAATTGTATTATTCAATGTATAAAAAGGTAAAGTTATCGCACCTTCAAAATTAATTCCAGTTATGAACCACTGTAGATATATATAAAAGTATTGTTTTTATGAATGGAATCTTAATAATAGCAAATTTTAAAATTTTATGTGAAATCATCTTAAAGGTTGAAAGCCCTATCACTTTGTCACTGTGCTTGTGGCACAAAGTAGTTTTGTTCTTCAAGTGAGCCCAAAACCAATATGGCGTGACAATAATAAAATATATTCTGATGAACACATAGTGCTGACAGTTCTGCTGCCATGAACTAAATCTACTTTAAACGATTGCTATCTTCTGTTAACTCAAGTAAAAGTAATAGACAAATGAGTTAGACCCAAGGATTAGTTTGAATTTAACATTTCTACAGATCTACCCCGATATTTCAATAAGAAGCTGCACAATTTTTTGCATTTATACTGGTTGACCTGACTAAATTGTTCTATCTCCTCGTTTTTTTTTCATTAGAAAAATATAGCATGTACCTAAAATAAGTTTGGTTGTAATTCAGCATGCAGCTGAATTACAACCACTGTCTCTTTATCTATTAAAAGGTTCCTTTTTAGCATTATTGTGCTTAGAAATTGGTGCTTACATATTTATAGTTTGGCATAAACATATATCACTATATTTTGTGGATGTCCTAGTTTACTTCCTACCACACAGTCTAATCTGTGTGGTGGTTGGACCTTATACTTCACTAGTATTTGGTATTACTATTTTCTTTAGGTGAGAGTTAGCAAAATCATTATTTTATTTTAATTTAGTATAGATTTTTGCCACCTTATTCTATAATCTATTACACTATTGTAATGAGGAAAACTTTATTTGTCTATTTTGTAATAGAATATTTTTTTCAGCACATTTACAAATGCACTATGGGATTTGACAAATAATTTTTGTGAGGACTCAGCAGTAGTAGCAAATTTAAACAGGATTATCCATGCCCTACAGGAAATGACCAAGTTTCATTCCATATTACTTGATCAAGCTTCAAGGACTATACTGAAGAATCTCACTGCTTTTATTAAAGTGTATGTATTCATACTGACTAATTAATTATTATCATTATTTATAATTCTTCAACAATCATAAAAATTTGTTTTGCTTGTAACATGCATAAATTGCCTTTATAATAATAGTGATAAATACAGTTTTTAAATTATACATGTTCTTTTCTACAATATTGTGATGTTTATACGTTACTTCAGTAAGTACTAACAATGGAAAGTTTAAATTCTAAAATGTTTGTTGAAGTTGAAGTGTGAATTCTTAAAAGGATTCTATTTATTACTATTTTTATGTTAAGAAGACAAGGAGTTGTTTAAAATATCTGCTGACAAATTGATAATACATGGTAGTGAAGCAGAAAACCTCAAGCTATATATCCAAATATGTTTATTTGGCACAAAAAAGTTTTATTTTTTTACATAGACTAAAGGTATTTTTCCTTGATTTTAAATCTTAAAAATTACTACATAAATATACAGTATGATAAAGGATATGAAATCACATATTTTCCTAAACTTAAATTTTACTCTTAATACAAGTTTAAGCATTAGAGAAGCAAGAGTAAACTCTAGTGGATGCATGTCCTATAGAGTACAGCTTTATTTAATATGGATAAGAATAAATAATAAACATAATAATTGTAAGACGGAAACACAGTTTTAAATGACAATTACAGGTTCATTGGTATTGTTGAATCATAAAAATGATAAGACACATAACATGTGCATTTGCTTTGCTATGAGAGTGTGTTTGTATGAAATTACACCTACTAATATACATATCCTTGTAATTTGAAAAATTTTGTTTTTTTTTTAACAAAATGGAATTTGATTACAAACTTTTTAACCCGAAATAAACTATGATAAGGTAGTTCAACATAAGAATTAGATGTATAAATACCTACATTTTTTTTAAATATGTTTGGTAGTTTTGTATGAGAAGACAAAGGCAACTGTTAGTTTACTATAATCTTAATGTATATTACATAATAAAACCTTTGTTTTAGGGACATCAAAGGTGTTAAAGAAAGTAAACATCATTTTGACAAAATCTCCAATGATCTGGATATAGCATTGAATAGAAATTCTCAAGTAAGTAGCAAAACTTGTAGAATACAGATTTAAATGGTTAGATTTGAATTACTTATTTTTAATAAATAAATTGATTCAAGAGAAGGACTTATATGCTACAAGTGTCAAGCTTGCGGACAAACCAATATAAGGTTTTTGCAAAGCTTTTTGTAATAGTTTTTATATTTTTGTTTTTATGTTAATGAATGAAAAAAAAGTATAATAAACCGTGTGCAGCCGGGCCGATTCACTATAACATTGGGTAGTTACATAATATTTTTTTTCCCAATGTACCCTACTATGATTACAAATTAAATAATTAAAATAGGCTACTAAGCATGCTGGTACTGACAAGTAAGTTTATTGAACACACTAATTTTTAAACTGGAACACGACAATGGTAGGCACCGGACAGTGCAACATACTGTATATAGATTAAAATATACTATAATATTTTTAAACAAAATTTAAGATAGATCAAGATAAATCAATGGTAAAAGTTTTAGCTATCCTTTACGTGGTTGTATTGATTATAAGTTTAGTTTTAATATAAAAACTATAAATTTTCCCTTATAAGCAAAAGTTTGGTACAGTACGGTAAAGTCAGATAAAACTGGAGAAAAATATCTGGCAGTATCAAATTCGCAAACACTAATTAATCAATGCACTGAAGGATATTTTGAAGGGCACAGATTTGGCGGCGGTATGAATAAGTCTTGATATTATCTGACATAAAATTGAACGCAGGTGTCCCGCCATAAAGCCGGAGACGTGGAGGAAGTAGTGAATCTCTTGCTCGCGACACGTTCGTGCTTCCGCCATACAGCCTTGGACCATGTACAGAAGATTACTATGCTGCAGGCGCGAAAGCGACATGAAATTCTAGCCACGGTGAGACTTTCACTTTTGATACGTTATGCGCTACCTTATTTGTTTGATTAGGGTCACCAAACGACCTACGTTTCCAGGACATGTCGTGGTTTTAGGATTGCATACCTAGAGGGTAAAACCGTGACCCTATTACTACTACACTATTACTATTACTCTATTACTAAGACTCCGTAGTCCTTCTATCCGTCTGCCCGTCACAAAGCTGTATCTCATGAACCGTGATAGCATTACAGTCGAAATTTTATGAGATGATGTATTCTTAATGCCCCTGTAACAACAAATACTAAAAACAGAACAAAATCAATATTTAAAGAAGAATCCCGTTACCGTTTTTATAGATAATTGTACGGACTCGCACTTGGCCAATTTTTTTTAATTTTTTTTATGGAAGAGGAGGCTAACGGGCAAATGGGTCACCTGGTGGTAAGTGATCACCGCCGCCCACGGACACTCGTAACACCAGGAGGATCACGGATGCGTTGCAATATGGAGATAGAGAGGTGCCTTGGTAAAGTACTCGTAATTTATTTAATACATGCGACATTTTTGCAGCTGCATACATTTAATTTTTTTACATGATAAAAAGACGATCAAAGTTATTCTTATGAGATGTTCTCTCACGTTATCTAATATGCTCTTCTAGGCGGAAACCATAAGGCTGATCTGGTTTTATTACTAAGGATTTCTACAATTTGCTCATTTCATTACGCAACAGATATCAACAAGATACGAAAAAGAAGCACAAAAATAAACGTCGTCAAATTCGTCCATTTCTTTGATTCCCTATAAAAATATATATACATTATTATTATATTATATATAATAATAATTTCAATTTTTTATTATTATTCCACTTTTTTATGCCGCTATCTTTTTAAATATTTGTATATATTACCGTTGTGCTACATAGAATCACATAATTTGTTTACGGTAGGTCAAATTGTGTATTTTGTCGAGAGTTTTATTTATTAAAATTGATAATTTTAGAGATAATAATTACAATTAAACATTATAGAGGAAGAGCTACTAAAATATCTGAATCCCAGGAACTCAAAAAAAGGGTTTTTAGAAATATTTTTTTAAGAGTAATCAAATTCAATGTTTTGTTAATTTTCATCCCTCAGACTTCTTCGGTTGTTATATTCGACATATATCTCCGATGCAAATATCTATATATAAAATTCTGTCGTGTCGTTATGTTTGTGAAAGAACTTCTCCGAAACGGCTCGACCGATTCTTATGAAATCTTATGATCTTAGGCATATTTAGTAGCTCTAACAATCGGTCAACGTCTATTTTTCATTCCCGTAAGTGTGGGCAGTACAAAGCTCACCGGGACAGCTACTCTTATCTAAAAATATCCCATCAAAAACATAATGTGAAATGAATGAATGCATTAAGAATACTTCTTTTTTCGTCTTGTCCGATAAAATAATTAAGATCTCTCTGGCTGCCAATTCCTTTATAGGAAATCTAAAAATTTTGGTTACAAGAACCTTTAATTCAATATCACGATTTGATTTCGTGTTTTCCAGTTCTCTTCTCTAGAGAAGATAAGTCTAGTCTTATCTTGGCTAGATGTTATTCTATTCTCTTTTTGGACTTGGCTTGACACGCTTTCGCCTGTTTAGATTACGTTTATGTAATACTTGAGTAATCTATATATCTAAATCACAATTAATATGGGAAGTACTGGTATCAACGTCACCTTTTATTATTTTATCTTTCAAGTCAATGATAATGTTATTACGGTACTTGTTTGCTGATAATGAATGGATCTTAATGGCTGTTGCAATTTTTAGTTCAATGTTATTTTTTTAGCAGCCGACTGCAACATAAAAAGAAATATTACCATCACCATTTCTCCGAAGAGGTAGGCATAGTTACATACCACGATTAGTCGACAATGTTTGGTCCTTTTACGTGATTGGTTGCAAGTCATCGCACTATCGGGCATGAACGCTATCCTAAGGATATACTGATGCTGACTGACAGCGACATGCAGATGAATATATGTTTAGTGTGCATGTAAAATAAATAAATATATAAATATTACTCGGCAAATTACACAATGTCATGGGTATTAGACAACGATACTAATACATAGGAATACTTAAATAGATACAAGAATAAATTTAATAAAAACCCAGACCCGGTAATACAAACATCTATGTTCATCCCACAAATGTCTCTCCTCGTCGGGAATCGAACCCGAGCCTCGCGGTTAGTCGATGCGGTATATACTTGTATTTAAGTAACTATTTATCATAATTAGCACATGCTTTTCCCGAACATTTTGAAAGTTTTCATTTTATAAATTATCGTGCTTTATAGTTTGAAAATCACATATGTACATATCTTCACATCAGGACCATTACGAGGTAGGTAGATATTATCGAGGGCCAAGTGTCACGAGTCGTACAAACGCGCCGGTTCCGGAGACGCTTGACACCACCCTCGAATAACACACGAGCAATTTGCTAGTAGAATGTCAGCCTAGATCTCCCCGGGTACCTACTGCCATCCACATTCGCATTGTATATCAGCTTGAAAAACTCATTAAATTATTTAGACGCCTAATTTATTGTCACCCTAACGCTAATCCCGGTTAACCGCCACTTTCAGACGGAGGAAGGGTTAGCTTTCTCCTTCTTCCTCCTTCACTTGACACAATTTTCGTCATTCCTAATTGGAGAGCATTATTAGCACATATCTTTTGTTCCAGCATCCAGCCTCTTTTATTTTTTTTTGGGGCTTATTGCCTAGGTACTGTTCATTAATTATAATTCTTTTTATATTGAGTCGGAGAAATTTAATAATATTAAGAACTAAAGTAATAAAAAATATTAGGAATTTGAAATTGTAATAATATCTATACAAATAAATAAAATTGAAGTGTCTGTATGTAATATTAAAATAACCGCTTTTTACTAAATGCATATGTATGTTTGCAAGATACATGTACCAAAACAACCATTTTTAGAATTTTTGTTTGCCTGTCTGTCCGTCTGTCTGTTTGTACCCTCTAATCTCTGGAACGGCTGGACCGATGTTGACTGGACTTTCACTGGCAAACAGCTTATGTAATAAGGAATGACTTCGGCTATTTTTATTTTAGAAATGTATAAAATCGCGGACATTATATTAATAACCCTGACACTTCAGTTTTTTTTGCAACAGCAGTCAAAAAACACGTAAGACCGGACGGTATCATCATTCGACATCTAATATAGTACTAACTAGCTGTGCCCGCGACTTGGTCCGCGTTTTTATTTAATTATTATATTTTATATATTTCTAAAGTAAAATTTTAAAATAAAAGTAGCCTAAGCCGTTCAGACAGACAAAGTAGATAGCGCTGTGCATTTTTACATCGCGTCTCCGAATTAACTCGGGCTTAATTACAAGTTGAAATAGATGGCAAGGTACATTTTTAGCACTCCAATTTTACCTATAAACAAAAATAGAGATGAGTGTTTAGTTTGCTAAGTTAACCCCGTAGGAAGTAGTTGCCGGACACGTCTTTTAAAAGAGAACTTTGAATGCAATTGCTTAAAGTGAGAAGGAAGGTCATTTCATAGACGCGAATTCCATAGCTATCACTACGGAGTCTTAGAAATATGGTACCGGTTTTTTTGGGTATCGCTTTGGGTACGGTATCCTAAAAACTTGATTAAAAATAAATAACACTTCAAAAATGTCATAGCTTATTGGCGAGAGAAAGTATGCTAACAAGTTCACAAAGTAGTTATTGAAAGTTTGGTATCGGCCACCTGACCCGTTACTGAGGAGATGTTTCATATATTTGTTTTTAGTCAGCTTGAATAGAAAGCCATACTGAGCTTCGTCTCAAATCTAGTTGTGTTTTCGGTTCGGTTGAGTTCGTTGAGGAAGTTACGAAATAACTCCTTCCGCTGTTTTCTTTTGTATGTAACAGTGTACACAACTAACTCGGCTTTGTTCCGCGAGCATTTAGTGAAGGGACCTTAAATAAACTGAGATTAATGCTGGCGTAAATATATGTATATAAATATGTAATTCGGTAATAGAAGGTTTAGATCTTATTTAAAACTAGCCGTACCGTACCTGCAACTTCGTCCATGTTTTTATTTATTTTATGTTATACAAGAAACTAAAATTATAAAATAAATAACCCAAGTTACTCCTTATTATATCAGTTATATTATTATTATATGCAAGTAAAATTCCCGTCAAAATCATTCCAGTCGTTCCAGAGATTAGCCGGAATAAGCAGACAAAATTTTAAAAACTATTGTTTTGGTATAATATGTAACATGTGCATTTCGTTAAAAGCGTTTATTCTAATATGACAAATATTCACTTCAATTTCATCTATTTTTACATAGAGTAGGTATAGATATTCACTTTCGAAAAAAATATAGTGTAATGACGTTTTTTCTTCCCGCGACTTTGTCTGCTTTTCAATGTAATTAAATATTTATAAAAATAATAATAGCTAAGGTTACTATTTCTACACGATGATCTCCTTCACCGTAAGAGTACTCTGAAAATGTACTTGAGTTAGAAAAACTTGTTGGTACATGGTGGGGTTCGAACCTGGACTACCTTAATGGTAGTCCGAAGCGCGTCCCACCAGGCCACTTTCAAAATTCGTAAATATTAAAATTATTGAAAAGTATAAAATCAATGAAATATTATAAAATCTCGTCAAGTTTAAGAGAAGACAGCACTAAGTAACTCATAAAGATCTGTCTCATAGAAACAAACATATTACTTTGAAATCCATACACAAGACTTGACCGTCATGTACAACCGGTTTCTTAGGTAAATTACTGTATGCAATTCTAATAAATATATATCATCGCTACAGTATTGAAGCATAGCTACCACGATAACACGATAGCATATCGCAAAATCTTGATAATTAGTCATCCGCGTAGCCTCAAGATTAATTGTCAATGTTCAATAATACAACACGCAAACTGCAAGGTTGCTATTCGGTTTTGTAAGATTGATTTTGTATTTCGCTCGTGGTCCGATGGCAGTTACCATCTAAGTTTTATTCCAGGATGACTTGATTGTGCTTGATAGTGTTTTTTTTTGCGCTTTGAAGTGAGAACGTAATGATCTCATGTTTGATTCGTCATTGTACGTAGGTAAATATGTTTTATTTTAAATGTTTGTGTTTTGCGAGAAGTTTTGAGGAAACCTTTATTTTTGTGTGGTTCGTGTAATATATTTTGGTTTTCAATTTAATCGAAGAAATCAATTTGAAAATTAAAAGTGTAGCAATTAAAAATGTTCCACTATTTACAGACACTTATTTTGATAATGGCCAATTTAATTTAAGTAATTACATGTTATTTAGTTTCCAATTTATTAAAAATCAATTTGAAATTTTAAAAAGTGTAACAATTAGAAATAGATTTCCTCTTTTCGAACATTTAATCTGGTAATGACCAATTTATTACCATTGTAATGAATCATGTTAATGTCACTGATTTTTGTTATGAATAATTTTATCAGAATCATTTTTGTGGTGTTTAAATTTATTACCATTAAATCTTATGATGACTTTTTATATAAAATATAATGCCTACAAAATTACTCACATCAATTATCAATGGTGATAAACTGACTCACTACAATGGTAATAAATTCGTCAGTATCAAATTAAAGGTATTAGATTTAAATTTACGAAAACGGTGAGTAAATTATTTAGAAACTAAACACGCCTAATAATACGGAATCATCTACGAGTTTCAGACTCCGATTCCTCAGAGGCAGACTTTATGATAAATATAGTTGTCTGTATTTCTGGGGCTATGTGTTTATTTAATTTGTTTCCATACGTATAATTATTATTATGTGCAATATCGTTGAAGAACACCTATTATACATGCAATCACTTTTTTGACTTTGAGGCTAGATCAATTCGTAATATTGGCCAGATATATAAATGTTTTTAATTCTAAGTTTAAATTAATTTAAATCTTTTTCGCTGTTTTGACGTAAAATTTAATTACAAACAAACAAACTGCCGTATTTATAGTAGGGTATAGAAATATATATTAATATACTAATCCCTTTAAAGACACCCGCTTCTTTTTTTCTTATCAAGTACTTTATGCCCTGATTCCAATTGCCGTGTTGATACAACGTCTTTCAAGGATGAAATAGATTATCCAACCCTTTTATTACGTCGTTAATTGGGTATGTACTATTGTTTACATCGCGAGTGATTCAGTAATGCGCTCTGAATATATTATTAGTAGTGATAATGCGCCGGCGATTCTCAAGGAACTCACCTGCGTCATTCTAATATAAAACGAAATAAAAATAAATATTTCGATGTTTTACTGATAGTAAATATTATATTTCTTTTATTCTTTCGCCGATTTATTTCACTTTTTAATGAAATTATTGATAGCTTGATCTGTATTGTCTTCCAGTTAATGCTATTTATTTCGTAGAAATTTTATCTGAATTAATGAATTTTATACGATCATAATTCTAAGTTCAGCTTTACTTAAAATGTTCAAAGATTGTTAAAAATTTAAATGCGTTTACCTGCAAGATATACAATTTTGAATTAGTGCTTTATTTTTAAACTATGTATATAGTTATGTGTCACAACCACACGATGACCAAAAGACGTAAAAGTGAATATTTTTTGGCTAAATATATTCTACTTATCAATTAAGTGTATTCAAAATTGTTATATGAATATGTATGTGTGAACTGACTTTCGTGTAAAATGGCGTAAGTAAGAAACCTTACCCAATTTTAAGTTAATTACAATTTTCGTACGGTGTGAGCTACTTACCTAATTAGATTTCATTGTTACTTTTTCTATAGTACTACTTATTACTTTTCTATAGTATATAAGCAGTTAATTACGCCTGCCCCTTGATTTCCCTGCGTTGGTCCGGATCCACATTTAGTCCGGATGATTTACCCTACCAGGACATCCGTAAGTAGCGAGCATAGGTTAATTGGGTTACTTTCAACATTACTAATGGTGGTAGAGTAGTTTGCAGCTACACGCCCGGGTGCAACAACGTTTCTATTCCTGTCACGTTCTGGCCCGGAGAGTAGGGTAGCCGGTAGACTTGCACATAAGGTCTAACACCCCGACCACAGACTCTGTACGTCAGAGTCTGTGGTCGGGGTCTATGCTGTCTGTAGGCCACGGTTGTCTCTAACCGTGTGCTTGTTCGCTGTCTTATCCCATAAAAATATCTTCCGTATCTTCGTTGCTTCTAACCCGATTTTGATATAACATAGCTTTAATTAATTTTAAATAAAATATTGCCTTTGTGGTCGAGCGTAGTCGAGGTAAGACGTTGATGCACGAGATCTCTGGTTTGAGTCTCTTGGGCAACTTTTTGTAGTTTATCAGAAAAACATAAAGTCTGGGATTGGATTTGTGCCTGATATAGCGAAGGACTTGCCACCTGTCGTGACACATAACCGTGGCCATTAATATCGCATGCTTAGCATTAAAGTGACTTAACTCGAAATTTATCTAATATTCGATTTTACTATTTCAGTATACCAAAATATAAACTACATTGGTGTACACAAATTTGGTTAAAACCAACCGTTTGCGAAACACGAAAGAGATGATTTAAGATAACTTTTCAATTTTTGAAAACTTTCTTACACATTTATCACAAATTGCATTTTTTGAATTCGGTCCCTTTAATTCTAAGCGTACATGTACCTCAGCCTACCTTTCCGGGGAGACCAATCATGCACGACCACAGAGGTGATAAATATATTATCGTGATAGGTTTTAGAAAACTTAAACTGATACTATAAGCATACTTGACGGTTTGTCTGTTTGCACACGTTCAGACAGGTTTTTATCAAACTGGCGTCGTTTGTTTAAACTCAAATAAGATAATAACGTTCGTTTGTTTATTTTTTATGTTTTTAACTAACATTTGATTTGATGCACCTATTACTCAACCGGTAGTAAATTAGATATCGTTGTATAATGTTCCAAATCAGGTTATTTTTTAACACGCTATTTGTGTGATAAAACAGCGAACTAGCTCATGGGTCTCCTGATGGTAAGAGACAACCGTGGCCTATATACATCATAGATATTGTAGGTACGTCACTGACAGTGGTCGGGCTGTTAGAAAAACGTGTTTTTAATAGTTTGTTCTTAACCAATACTCAGTACAGAAACAGGTCGGCGAATCATCGCCAGCTTTTGTGAACTACGCAGACTAAAATTGTGGCGCTTTTTTCGATCGATAGAAGAGAAAAAATGAGATCAAACTGAATTTTTATCTCAAAACGATGATTTCTTGTTTTAGGACAGTTTTACAGAGGATGTGACCTAGGCTTTCTGACGCGAACCAACGCGGGGATATATATTTTTCTGTTCAGAGTGCTCTGCTGTGTTCCGTGCTGCCATGACTTCCTCCTTTGATAATCACGACCCCGACCTAAGCCGAGGTTCGGTCTCACTGGAGATACCTTAGAACGGGGGACATCTGCCCCACTCAAGTAAACTCTGGCTGAGCACTCTGCTCGCCCACTAGCCCGATGACATTGTAAAAGTTCTTAATACGTATACAGCAATTATTATCATTTCGGAAAAATAAGTGCTCTGCACCTAACAATTCTGTTAATAAGAGGAGCAGTTAATGTCAAGCATTTTTATATACATGTATATATATGCTTGCTGCAATATTGTAATCACCTTTTTATAAGTACCTAAGCGACCGAGTTTGGTTGGGAGCTAGTTTTTTTTTTTAGTGCAATAAGCTTTCGCCTACTTGAAAAAAACTGACGGTAAGTCTACGAAACCGGAGTCAGTACTAGAGATGGTCGTTATTACAATAACAGGTTATAATAACATGTTATCCATGCACAACAGATAACGAAATTATTGA
>DVZL01003983.1:0-13383 GCA_018236625.1 Lasaia peninsularis | reverse complement strand
GTACAGCTACACTCTACCGACACACCGTACACACTACAGCCCTGCTGTTGTACAGCTACACTCTACCGACACACCGTTCACACTAAAGCCTTGCTGTCTAACTAGTACTGCTGTTGTACAGCCACACTCTACCGAGACACCGTACACAGTAATGCCCTGCTGTCCTACTAGTACTGCTGTTGTACAGCCACACTCTACCGACACACCGTACACACATGCACCGTACAGCCCTGCTGTCGTACTAGTACTGACCAGACTGCGTGGCATCTTTACAGTACTTATTACTCTATATGTGGACGGTCTAGTCGTAGCTGTCACGACAAAATGTTTTACAAATATAAACTCATGTGTCGCCTATTACGACGTGAAACCGATGGCATTTAGTTTTCGGTCATCGCGCAGCCATGTCGTCGGCAGAAGAAATTATTGAATCAATACAACGAGTGGCGCCGGCGCAAGGGGCGGACGAGGTGTAAATCACGACACCGACCCGTGGCCGTAACAATAATACCAGAGCGATAACTAGCGTGGCATTAATACAAATGTAGACGTCTCTTTGTAACGCCACAAAAGTGAACTCTTTTAAAAAAAAACGACTCTAAATGGATTGGCTCATAACAAGTGATCACAGAGTGTCGTCCACATTAGGTGCTTGCTATACATTCAAATATCATACTATGCATTCCATGTTTTGACTGTATTGGGGCGCTCGGGATGGGTCACATTGTGACATTATATCGAGACCATTGTCAACGTGAAAAAGATCGCCCACAATACTGGTACATATACGCGTTGTAGACAGTCATAGGTCACGTTAAAATTAGTGTTGCTGAGGATTCCTCTTCCGCTTCCTCATAATGAGGAATTTCCGCAATATTTTGGGTTCCTCAACCGTTACCGCATCCTCATAAATAAAAATAAAAAATCCTCTTCCGCTATCGCTTCCTCAATATTTAAGAGGAATTTAAAAGGAATTTGTATAAGATGAGCTAAGAAACCGGTTGTCGGGTTTTAGATCAAACGCAATCATTCAACAAAAAAGTGAAATAATATTTTATCATAAGGCTTTATTTAAGAAAAAATAATATAATCAATATAAATTAATACAAAAAAAAACTTTTCAGAATAAGCTTCTACTTCCGAAAACTGTTTCTAGGATTTATTCTAGGTATATGTTAACGAAAAAACATTTTTGTATTCTTTTTAATTTTTATTCTCTTTCTGTATGTATTATGTAGGCATCATCATAAAATACTTTTTTTATATATATCTATATTAAATCTATATATCAAAGGTTACATTAATTCAGCTAAAAGGTAACACGACATTCATAGACAGTTAGGAAGTACGAGGCTCGCCAGGTCAGCTAGTAATCTATATTTTGACAGGAGCTTAAACATCTCTTGCTATCAGTTGAACTGTTTGCTCGTTTTCCTTCTCTCATGTTAAAAAAAATGTAAATTTCGACCTGAAATATGGACAATCGAAACCAAACTGGTATTTAAGATTCGTAATAAGATATGCAGATGAAAGTAAAAGCAGTAGCGGGTTACTGACTTGTCAAGGTTACTGATAAATATATTCTATACAATGCGGCGGTTGTCGACACGTGGCTCATCAGGAAAAGTGGTTTTCCTCGTCTTGCATAACCGTGTTTGTCTATGAAGTCTATGGTTTTATGCACTGTGAAAATGTGAATATGTTTACATCGTTTCCACCTAACCCATGTAACTTCTCCATCAAACATTACAAAAAGGAGTAGAAATAATAGTAATTATGGTGAAAACGGAACACTATTGATATGACTCCGCTACACGTCTGTCTGTCTGTCACCAGACTGTATCTCATGAGCCGTGATAGCTTGACAGTTGAAATTTTTACAGATAATGTATTTCTGTTGCCGCTATAACGACACATATTAAAAACATAATAACATAGATATTATGTAAAGGGTGTTCCCACACAACAAACATGATTTATTACCGTTTTATTAGATAATAGTACGGAGCCCTTTAAGTGCGAGTCCCACTCGCACTTGGCCGGTTTTTCTTGTCGCCATCACAGAGTATGTATAAGTTACAGAAAAGTACAACAAAATCCATGTTCAGGTATAAAAATTAAGTAAAATTCTGATAGAAATAGGTATACAAGCAAACTTAAAAATAAGACAGCAGAGGTTTAGCCTGAATCAGGCTGAACATTGCTATAATAAAGTGGTGACGCGAACCTATAAATGGTTGCCAGCTTGGGTTCAAGCTCTCAGTCATATATGTTAGTGTTTCATCAGATCAATCTTTTTTATAGTATTAAATCACAATCACACAGACTAATAATTTCTTGATGTCAGTAAAACCAGCGGATCTGTGTTTTTATTTGTGCTGTTTCACGGAGTAGATAGTAGAGGTGGCAATAACGCCTATATGCCAACGGAATTATAATGTTGTGTTATTTTTCAAAAACTGTTATCATAAACTGTTATTATATTATTAGCTTTTAGTTGGCAAGAGGTATGAAATCGTAGTCAGAGAAACAAGAAGCTTTTTTGTACTACCTCTTTCTTATTCGTAATAAGAACAGTCAACAACAATAAGCGTTATATTTTATCTATGGGCGGCAACATTTGAAATGATTTGTCAACACTAATATTTTTTAATCTATCTGTTTTATATACATAAAATTAAACTGTAGAAGAGTCAATTATTTAAACGTAATAGGTCCAGGCGACTAAGAACAAGCAAAAGAACACACTATCCGTATTTTTAGGATTCTCGTAAATAAATATTCTACAACCATAACTACAGCTTGTCACTAAAAGACGAAATAATATAAATTACATACTGAGGAGTTCTTGAGAAATACTTAACACAATCTTCTAATTACAATGTACATTACAGTATTTGTATAAGGTTAGCTTTCCCAATACACACAATAATAAACCATTAATGACTACTATAGAGCCGATCTACACATTGAAACACATAAATATTTGACCTCCATATTGTAATTCATTCTTAACCTTCAGTAAAACTAACATTGTATAAGATGGAGCTGGTGTAATTATTTCGTCAGAAAGCAGAGGTTACCTAAGATCAAAAGATAGGCTGAGTTTATTCTAATGAAATGTTATAATATTATCAGGTTATCTACGTTTTAGACATATTTTAATTTTTCCCAGTACTTGTCCGGGTACCCTGTGTAGAAAAATCTGTCTTTCTGCCAGGCAGCTCGTAAGAGGCGAGCATGGGTTAACTGAATCACTTCGAACATGACCACTGGTGGTAGAGTGCTATGCAGCAACACGCCCCGGTAGGGATCCACCGCCATAACGACATTGTCGTGTTTCGGTCCGGTGAGTAGGGTAGCCGGTAGACTTGTACATAAGGTTTAACAGCCCGATCATAGACAGTGACGCCCTTACAATATCTATGGTGTCTATAGCCCGCGGTTGTCTTTTACCATTAGAAGTCTTGTGTGTTAGTTCATTGTCTTATCACATAAAAAAAAAGAAAAAGTAAAAAAAGCTAAAACCATATACTTTTATTTCAACACTAGCTGTATCCGCAACTTCGTCCGCGTTTTTATTAAATAATTTTATTTTATACATTTCTAAAACAAAATTCTAAAATGAAAGTAGCCTAAGACTTTCCTTGTTCCATCAGTTATCTGTCAGTGAAAATCCCGTCAAAATCGGACCAGCCGTTTCAGAGATTAGCGGGTACAAACAGACAGACAAAAAATCTGTTTTGTTTTATATACTTACCTTGTAAACGTACATACGCATTTAGTAAAAAACTCCAATTTTTATTATTTGTATAGGTAGATATAATTTTTTTTATGGGATCAGACAGCGAACTAGCACACAGTCTCCTGATGATAAGAGACAATCGTGTCCTATAGACACCAAATACATATATTGTAAGTACGACACTATTTGTGGTCGGGTTGTTTGACGGTATGTGCGAGTCTATCGGCTTCAGTAATTCGTAATCTGAGAAATTTACTTAATTTTATGAAAATAAAGTAAATACTCTCCGTATTGGTTCGGTTTTCGTGTGTAGATTAACCAGACTCTTTACCTTTTTGCCTTATGGAAAGCATAACCTAACAACTATGGTAGATCAAGCATAACATTTAAAGTTTAAGCTCTGTACAGAGCTTAAACAGAGCTTCAAATGCGGCTCTCCTATTGAGCCTATTGAGCCGCTTGCATGTTCATCTTGTAAATAAAAGAAATCTTTATAATCTTTATAAAAAAAAATTATAAAGATTATATATTTTTTTATAAGCAAAAAAATGAATAAATATTGTCACGGCAATATCCCTGAAGGGTTAGGTAGAGGTACTACATGTGCACCTACAATTAACCATCGCCATTACGGTTCAGGTCAGTCGATGACGTGACAGGTGGCAACCGTCACTACATCGGACACCTATCAAATCTTGGGCAACGTTATATATTTAAGATAAAATGATAAAACAAGTTTCCCTAACTGGGACTTCGTGTGTAAAATTCGGATACCGACTACGCTCGATCACAAAAGCCAATCAAATCATTTTCATAGAATACAAAGTAATGTTCTCCCTCGCGGTTATAAGTGCCTTCGAAGAAGCGATAACAATTAACAGGACCTCGGGCTGTAACTTAGGGGTTTCCCCCTAAATTTAGGGGTTCGAAGAGCCGAATTGGATTTTTTGGGGGTGTTATATTTTAAGGGTATTTTCAGGGTTTTTTTAATAGAATATTCAATTTTTAAATTAAAATATGATGATAGAATGTCAAAAAAATGTTGCTAATTAATTATTTAATTCAATATAAATATTATTTTTAGGGGAATTTCCCAGTAATTAAAATTTTTAGGAGTTATTCGTTGGAGCTTTAGGGAAAAAAGTCTTTGGGAGTTGGAAACATTGTCAGGGCCACTAGTCTGATTCTACTCGTGAAATCAACCGGCAACCTAAATTAATTGACTATTACACCAGCAGGCGACGGTATTGTTTAATGCCAACAAAAACGTGATTGTCCAGATAACAAATACCATAGCCATATAAAAATAAATGAAGACAAAGCTTATTACAGAGCTTCGTGCTGGAGCCAAACAATCGGACATCTGTTAGCCTGTCGACCAGCAAGGTCTTCGATTGTCCATCGTGCGAATTTCGTCTCGGCATGACACCGCAATCGTTTTTTATTTGTCTTTCATACTCGCGTATTTTTAACGCTAGAATTATACCTACGAAAATAATACAAATTTAAATTTCGAATGAAGTAAATTAATAAAAGTAATTTATTGTACATTTAAAAAAATATTATTATTTTTATATTCTGTAATCTACCCTACGCTATCGTGACGATATTTATTTTAAGAAATATTATTTATAAATACTTAAGCTAAAGTACATATTTATATTAGAATACTCGATTAACAATATCTTAGTAATATGCAGACATGTAAACAATGTTTGTGTATGCAAGCCGATTATTACACGACGTATTTTTGACGCTAGTAAAACCTCTGCATGTATATTTGTGCAATAGGCAGCTATCATTAGGAGCCGCTACGTGATTAGGCGAAATTAATGCGATGATGTTATTAGCTAATGTTCAATTTGTTATGAGATGGCTTTCAATGTGACTTTCGAAATATAATTTATGAAGAAGTTAATGTCATTGGCCTTTGGAATAATTGGCTCATCTTCCGTTCCCATGTTTCTGCTGAGAAAAGTATCGTTAAGCAAGTGTACGGCAAGTTCATGGGATTCAGATTTCAGAATGGCTGTCGGGTCCCCTGCTGAAAGTTCCACTTAGATCCAATTAAAAGACCCGACCAAGTGCAAGTGGGAAACGCGCGCAAAGCGTTCCGTACCATCTATGCAAATAAATAAAATTGGAGTTTCTGTGTGTAATATTAAAATAACAGCTTTTTATCTATACAAATAAATAAAATTGGAGTGTCTGTACGTAATATTAAAATAATCGCTTTTTTATAAATGCATAATATGTAAGTTTACAAGGTATAAATACCAAAACAGTATTTTTAGAATTTTTGTCTGTCTCTCTGTTTGTACCCGCTAATCTCTGAAACGGCTGGATCGATTTCGACGGCACTTTCACTGGCAGACAGCTAATTTAACAAGGATCAACTAAGGCTAATTTTATTTTAGAATTTGGTGTTAGAAATGTATAAAATAAAATAACTAAATAAAAACGCGGATGAAGCAGGCACAGCTAGTTATCAATAAAAACCGTAAAAACGCGTTTGTTGTATTTGTCGTGATAGCGGCAACAGAAATACATTATCTGTGAAAATTTCATCCGTCTAGCTATAAAGGTTCATGAGATACAGCCTGGTGACAGACAGACAGACGGACAGCAGAGTCTTGGTAATAGGGTCCCGTTTTTGCCCTTTGGATCCCTTAAAAAGCATGATTGCAAGTTATTATAAATTGTGTATTTAAATCAGTGATTCCAACATTTTTTTATCGACGGATACGTATACTGACTGTAATTTTTATTTAGACTTTTTTGGTCTACTCGTAGATACTCAAATCGTCGTAGATAATCTAATATCCCCAAAGGAACTTAAAATATTACAGTTTTACCGCAAGTTCCTACCCTACAAGAGAACTAGCGTAAGGATATAAATGTAAGAACTGAATCATCGTGTTTACTATCCTGAATTCTGTTTATGATAAGTAATAATACCACACCCTTTCTTTACGATGTTTTTTCATCAGAAGGTGTGGTACAGGCTCGCTAATCATTGCTTAACATGCAAAGGTCGTGAATAAAGTATTATGTAATGTCTTATTCTGATAACATTTTTTACATAACTGGCCATTTAAAGGCTCATACAATGTGTCCGATGATCCAATGTCATATGCCATGGCCTTATGTAGGGTAATTGGTGTAGGGTAGTGACACACTGGATGTAAACGTTACGCTTCAGAAACGTCACGAACTTCTTGTTTTATCTTAGCTTTATTTCGAATATCGTATAGGCTAATGGTGAAGTTTTTCAATTTAAATTATATCAGCGAATGATAAGTAAATAATTATTCCGTTAAGATCGTTCTTTTGGACAATTTACACGTTTTCTATATTAAGAACTTCATTGAAGGCAAAATTTTAGTAGCTCTCTTTTATGAGAAAAGACAGAATACATAGAACCATAGAGATATTAGCAAATCTATATATAAGTATATATACGGTTTGCCTCAATAATAAAATAGGTTATTATGAAACGGCTGAACCGATTTTGACGGGACTTTCATTGGTAGACAGCTAATTTAATGAGGAACGGGTGAGGGTGCTTTTATTTTAGAATTTTGTTTTAGGAATGTGTAAAATAAAACAATTAAATAAAAACGCGGACGAAGTCGCGGGCACAGCTAGTATCAGCATATAATTAAGAAAAAAATATATATCCGCAGCTGCGTTACTACTGCCTATTGTGATCCTACACTTAATAAATATACATGTTAGTTGAGGGTCGCCAATAATTAACGTACCACTAAACAGATACAGATGCACTTATTTGTGTTAATTGTTTAGTTACTTGTAGGCCGTTGCCTATTTATCACATGACATCATTCTGGCCTTGTCATTTTATTTAATATTGATTTTATTAATATCTAATAGGTATCGTCGGCTAATCGTGGGTGTATATGTACTTTTAACCCTTCAGGCCTGAAACTGTTAAACGTCGCTTGAACACGCGAGTAAGCACGCAGTGGTCCCCGTCGCGGGGCGTAAACGCGTAGAGTATAGTAATAATTATGGTGCTCCTGTCGGCGGGCCCCGCGCGTCTCTCCGTTTACGGGAACCGGGACTGGGCGGGCGGAGCGGGGCCCGCCACCCCGCGACGGTCATCCGCGCGGCTTCCCGCAACGGGTCACTTTTGTATGAAGCTGCGCGGATTCCCGCTTAACGCAGTTTCTGGCCTCAGGGATATGGACGTGACGATATATTTTTTATTTTTATAGAAATAAAAATAAAAAAGATTTATTGCAAATAACCAAAACACAAAAAATTAACAAAATATAAAAAAAATAATATATAAAAATAATACTATACTATCTGTCACGAGAAGGTATAAATTATGTAAACAAACGTTCAAAAGTTCCCAACATTTGGGTTAATGAAAAAAAGTATTTATTTTTTTTAATATTTAATGAATTAGTAGTAAAGGAATCGCTGCAAGCATCTGTAGAAAAATACGAATTGAAATAGAAATAATAATGATATTATTACTATTGATCCATTCCATTATACACAATAACAAATAACAAGAACAATAAAATTAAGGCAATAATAAACAAAACTATCAACAGTAACAAAATGATAATGAAAAAATAAGAAAATTAATAATAAATCCAAAATCCGCGGTTTTAATAAAGCTATGAAACATATCCATGCGTATTCAAAACTCTAATGACGTTTCTTTGAATATAGCGAACCGAAATTTTGCATTCCCTGAGATCGTCGCGTCCCCATACCACGAAGCACAAACGATAGTTGTCAAATAATATTTGACTAAATTAAAAAGGTATTACTTTCATATAACCCGTAATATATATTTTTATTTAGATTGAATATGGTCAGTTCATTATTGTCACAACACACAGTGTGTGTAGTAAAAATATTTTCTTGATAAAAGAAGTTTGTTTACAAAAATTATAGCTTCTCGTGATGGGAAGTATAGATAGATATATAAAAAAGTCAATTCTCTCCAACAATCATTCTACACCAATAATTTTTCCGGTTATAAAGTGGCCAGTGTTCGCGAATTAGTGCTAAAAATCAGGATAAAATGTATTTGGATAATTATCCAAACATATGAACATTTTTTATAACTTATGGCATTTTCAACATTTTTTCCCGTTTTCCCAGGCAGTCTATTCTCCTGTGCAGAATAGACTACCTGCTTCCCTATAAGTCATCTCGTAAGAAGCAAGCACATATGAACTTGGTCACTACCAACATGACCACTGGTAGTAGAGTGCTGTGCAACAACTCGCCCGGGTAGAGATCCACCGCCTTACGTATTCTTGCCGGCAAAGAGACATTGTATTCAGTTCCGGAAGGTAGGGTAGCCGGTAGACTCGCCAGGCCAGTAGTAACAGGCCGTCCACAGATAGTGTCATACCTACAATATATGTATACGGAGTCAATAGGCCACGACTGTCTCTTACCATCAGTACTTACCATCAGAACTTGTTCGCTGTCTTATCCCATAAAAAAAGATAAAATGATATCTACCTATACAAATAAATAAAATTGGAATGTCTGTATATAATATTAATTAAAGTAAACGCTCTTTATTAAATGCATATATTACGTACCTATGTTTACTAGAGTAACACATACCAAAACAACAATTTTTAAAATGTTTGTTTGTCTGTCTGTTTGTACGCGCTAATGCGGACTTTATAATCGGGCCGTTATAATCGGTTAAGCCGTTCACGAGAATAGCTGGAACAAACATACAGACAAACAAAAAATTGTTAAAAAATGTCAATAAATTTTTACCAAAATATCAATAAACATAATATATTATTTTTAATTTCAGGACCAAAAGAGTTCTTCTATCGTGGACATAATTACTTCTACAGTGGACATGTCCCAGCGCTCGCCAACAAGGTGGATTGGTTGGACGGACGCAACATCTGCCGGGAATATTGTATGGATCTGGTGTCAATGGAGACTCAAGAGGAAAATAATCTGATTTTCAAACTCATCCAACAAAGTATGTATATATAGAGTTTATACATATACCGTTTACACTAGGTGAATTTACATTTTGTAAACTTTTTAATAACTGTAATACCAAACTGTACTTTACCAAAAAAAAACTGTATTGTAGCTTCTTTTGCTCAACTTTAACAAATTCTGAAATTTGTATTCTATTTATAAGTGAACACAGATCTTTTGCCATGGACAACAAAACAGACAAACTGACATTCATTCTCTCCAAAGTGAACAATTCTATTAGCTGTTTTCTCTCAATTGAGTTTAACTAATTTATCCCCGTAAGTTTTCTAGGTAAATTTCCCACAAAAGCAAAACACGACAATAAGGAGTACCTACTGAGGACAAGGCGTCAAGAGAAATGTTTTTTTTTAATTTATTTACTGAGTAAACATACCTACATACAAAATTTTGTTACGCAACACTCGTATCTACAGGATGTTAAATTTCTTCTATAAAACTTGTGTTACAAAACTTTTAACACCATATAAACTTCACAATAAACTGTGTTAGAACGAAAAGAACTTCACAGTGTTTAAATAATACCTAAGTTCTACTTTACATATTGACTAAAATACTGGGTTATTCTACTACTGGAACAGGTATAGAAAACTTAAAATCCCCTTGTTTTGCTTTGAATATAAAATCATACGAATATTTTAACATATCTATGCTTTTCAATAGATAGCAAATGTCAGGCATCATGATATCACTGATCTACAATTTTTTTCCACAATTGGACTTCGATCCAAAGGTACCTAATAGGTACACCTAATGTGGTAATAACAAATCTTAAAGAAAAAAAGTAGCTTCATAAGAAAACGCACAAAAGGCGAGATTATCTCTGTGTCTAGATATACCGAGACTTTCTTTTCTATAAAATAAACTTATGTGGACAATGTTAGGGATTACGAAAACTAGGCGACGTAGAGTAGCAGTAAGAGCCTGAAGAACGCTGGGATAAGTCTGAAAATGGTACATAAAAATCATTGTATTGTATTACAGATGATGTTCCATACATTTGGACTTCGGGACGTCTTTGTGACTTCAAAGGCTGCGAATCTCGCAAAGATCTCGAACCCAAAAACATCTTTGGCTGGTTCTGGTCGGCTAACAGGGAAAAGATGTCGCCAACAAACCAGGTAATCATACAATTGTTAGCGTGTATTCTATTAACATTTATTGGAACGGACAAATAATCATAGCATAACGTCAAATAACATGTTTGAATATTATCTGTATTATTTAAATATCCTGGTCATACTATTCGAGCTGTCAGAATCGTTTTCCTGCTTGACACGCCCTTGCAGAGGGGCACTTGAATTCTAGCCGTCGACGCGACAAGTCGTGTTTTAAGCGAAGTATTCAAACAGTGATATTTCAGTTGGAGTGGAATATATATAGAATATATATATGGGTTATAATTGTGAGCAAAAAGGATTGTGTCTGTGAGTGAATTTATATTTAAACGTGTAAGAACAGCATAGTGATTAAATAATATTTGAGTATGAACAATGGGTTTTCTTGAATATTAACAGTGATTTTAGCATTTATTTGCTGATTTTTGGTCGAAACCCTCGCTAGACTGACCAATATCTTATACAATTTTTTACGAATTTGATTGATTTTTTTAAGAAACGACCCTTAATAAATGGTGATCGTCACCTATAAACTACAAATAATTATAATACTACAAGCAATCCAATCCATATTTCCAATTAGAAATATTCGTCATTTTTAGACGTCTTAGATGATATTAAGATCACCCCTTCACACCTACTGGTTATTAAAGCCATATAACGTGACATTTTAACGTCCTGTCTTGCTAAAGTCTAGAGTTTAATTACAATATCTAGAAGAATTGATTACCACAAATGTTTAAGTAAGACAACTATAACGTCATCTAGATTTTACCAACACCCTTAAAAAAGCTGCCAATACTTATATCCCTTAAAGCTACTGTTAAAATTACTTCTAGCCTTTTCGATAAAAAAAAGTAATAAGTATCATATCATGAAATTAAAAAAATATACATCTACTTTGTTTCTTAAAGTTTCTGTATCATCCCAATACCTCGAATTTCTATAACTTAAAATACCACTGTAATTACAGATTCCCAACGGTTGGGGGTACAACCCGTGGTCACAAACCGGACACAAGAAGCAGCGTCAACCCGACAACGCAGAATTCGACATCAACGGTACCACAGAGTCCTGTCTGAGCATCCTTAACAACGTATACAATGATGGTATCGCTTGGCACGATGTTGCTTGCTATCACGAGAAACCAGTCGTATGTGAAGATTCCGAAGAACTTCTTAACTACGTTGCAAGCACCAACCCCGGCATCCGCCTATGATTCTTTTAAAATAAGTATTACAACTCGTGATGTTAAAAATGAGATAAGAAATGGGGTCTCATGCTGGGTACAGACCGACCAAAATACGACATATTCAGCGTTCGTTATGACAGTTCATTATTGTCATACCGAAACCAGCGAAAATAATAAAAGTTAACAATCATTTTTTACATGTTAAGTAAATGCTGAAACTTATTTGTAATTTTTAAATAGCGTAATATCAAATTAAGAGTAATATACGACTGCTTCAGTGATACTTGCTGCAAAAATGACAGTCAGTGGTCAGTCTAGATATTGAACGATTCGCCCTCTTAGGTCTGTACCTAGCATCACCTAGCTTGTACTTTCAGCAAACAAAAAACCTTAGCGACATAAACAACGTTATAGGTATAGTATCTTAGCAGTATATATGTGATACTACTTAAATAAAATGTTATTTTAATTAACTTGAATATTTAAATTCTTAAAATAAAAAATAAACGAACGTTTAATCAAGACCTAATATCCCTAGATATTTTCATAATACAAATACATAAATATAATATACAAACCCATTAGGTATATAAACAAAAAAGTTTGTAGTTATCCATTTTCAATACCACTTCCCATTAACTTATTATCATTGGAAATATATTTATCGAGCAATATTTAAAGTTAAGTTATTTTTATTAACGTCACTGGAAGGTGTGAGTAAAATAGCAGATGTGCAAGCAAGAGGTGAATAGAGGCGCCATTTTATTTCTCATTTTTTATCTGCGGGTAGTTTAAGTAAACAGTGACTAAGACGGGAACAATCCGCACTCATTAACTGCACCTTAAGTACATCGCACATGCATTCTAATAGGTGGACTTGCCATAAGCCATAACCTCGACGTAGCATAGCGATCTCTCACCACTGCCCTTTCTGTTGTACACTTGTACAGAATAGTAATAAGTTTAATATAAGTTTTACAGTAGGAAGATTTATATTTGTATATAAAATAAAAAGACAAAATACAAACATGGTTTTATTATTAATACAAACAAAATGTTATACAAATGTAACAGAAAATGTTTTAACTACATGCTGCAATTAAATCTAATATTTACTAGACGAATTAAGCACTGTGCTCGTCAAGAAAACATTTTTTTATTTGGCATAATAAGGAATATGCATGTTTTTTTTTAAATACTTGAAGTAATTACATAACTGAAAAAATATAACACTTGCATAATAGTGATAAATAAGCTAAAAAAATTATCCAAACTATCATCATTTTCGGATGATTTAAACACCG
>DVZL01003982.1:0-13383 GCA_018236625.1 Lasaia peninsularis | reverse complement strand
GAAACGGTGACGCCCACTGACACCCTTGATTTGTATAGAAAATGACATCAACAACGTCTCTAGTAGAGGCCGCGAGGCGGTGATTCTGTTGCTCTGTGCGTCCGTCAGAATAATCCGACAGCAACTGCTCCTGACAATTTAGCGCTAGCTTTAGTTCATATCTGGCCAAGGTAAAAGCGAACGCGGATTCAGAGAAAGAGGAACCAAGGATTTTAAAAGCAGTTGATTGAGCGAATCTTGGATTTTTCTCAAGCTATGACTATTTTGGTGTTTTAATAATAGGTGTACAAGCAATTTGCAGTGTCATCGGCCAATATTCTTAAGCATTTTGGCATCATGGCAAAAGTGTGTAATTGTAAGAAAGTGTCGATGTAAAAATAAGAAAATCCTCCCATGGTTCGGTCAATATCTACGCTAGTCGATGTCGATATTTCTCATTCGCAATGTCCCAGGTTCGATTCTCGGGATAACGTAAACGTCAATATTGTTTGAAATTTAATTTACATTCGTCCAATTATGGGACGTAATATCGTCGGCGCATCCTGGGTGCACGTACCTATGCCAACTTTTTAGGGGATAAGAGCGTGGATATATTTATTATTTTTGAAACATTAAAGAAGGCGGTAACCGCTTTAAACTTAGTCCCCACGAACCAAACATCACCTGTGACAGCCGTCGCAAACTTCTAACTGCAGACATCTAAACTTTAAATTGCAGTATTAGAGTTCAGATTCCGTGAAACTAACCGCAGGTATGTGAGTTGCTGCCGAGAGGTGCGCTTCTGTCATGCGCATATTAACTCAAAAGCTACTTCCACTGACGCTATCGCTTATCTCGAAATACGCTTAAAAATATAAAAACTATTTTTCACAATGAAATAAACAAATATATTTGTACAAATTATAAAAAAAATGGTCAAACTCGAATCGTAAGAGACGAGCGTCTGGTCATATTATGTCACCAACCTGTGACCAAGATCACGCGCGGTTGATAGAAATGATAAAGTCTTGTATAGACCTAGATAACACCTATCTTTTCCACCACCATAGCGCAGTACTTACAACTATAATGTATCCAATTTGGGGCATAGCCAATAGATAATAGTAGCCACTCCGTTTAAGTACTTTGATATTTTATATAGGCAACGGGTATTTCTAACTATAGGTAACCTTTATATCTAAGTATGGGGAATCGTCGGCTAGTGTACATTTCAGTTCACATAGGATATAGGCTTCTTATAATATCGTTATGTGAGTATTTAAGCCTGTAAGACAGTTACACAACTTTAAGACGTGGAGAGTTGAAGAAAACAGATGCAATATGATGTTACTCCGCTACTGATAATCATCATTTAATAGCTTCAAAAATGACAAACTAATATTATAAATACAAAGGTGTTTCTTTCTTTGTTATTTTGTATGCGGCAGTGGGAGGGTGGATAGCGACGTGGGCTAATTTTTTCTCGATGTCAGGATTCTGAGAGGTAGCTTAGTAAAAATAGCGCATAGGCGTAGCCGCAGGCGACTTGCAGTCTCGTTTGAATATTATAACGTAACAGTTCTATCATAACTATTTGACGCTAAACCCGGGCATACGGCCGGCGGTGATAGTTTTGAAATAGCTCACAATTCAAATAACAAAAATAGAATTTCGAGAGTACGCAAAATCAATAACAACATGTGGCTTTTCTTTAAAAACAAAGCTATTTTGATTTTAGTATTTTTACTACTGAGTTTGTTTCTGTTTTATTTTCTTCAATACTTTGAGTCTGAGCTTTCCGATCAACTATTTTGGTATTAGATGACGTATACAGATAAAGTTATAGCTTTTTTGTAAAGCGAATAAAACAAATAAAACATTGAAGTAAAACAAGTTTTCTCAATATTATGGCGACGTTTGATTGGAAAAATAAATTATAAACTGCTCATCACATTTTTTTCTTCATTTCAATTTTGAGAGTAGTTAAATCTGTTTTACACAAAAAGCCTCGGGTTGACATTGGTCGGATTTTAAATAGTTACGAATATTTTAAACTTCTAAGAAAATATTTATGAGAATTATTCGATGTCAGAGTATAATTTTGATGGCGAGTGATAAACGCATTAAACTTCAATTTTTTTTTAATTTTACAGACCGTTTTTGGTCGCCTAAGCCTATCTTTGTAATCATAGAAGAGTACATAATTCACTTTTCTACGGTTTTATTGTACATTGCAATAGTTAATTATAATAAATTTATGCGTGTTTTATTTTCCAAACATTGTTAAGAAGGGTAATCTCAATTACGATGCACAAATCCCAAATTAGTTATGAAATTTCGACCCAAGAAACCTTATATTATGGTTTATTAACAAAATACTTAAGCGTATTATGTGGAGGGTGAATTTAATAACTCTGCAAGGGCCGAGTAATCCCTGGTCCTTTATGGCGAGCCTTAGAGGCTTTGGAGAACGAAGGGTATTGAAACTAGAAATTATTTTTGCGTGCAGGAAAATCTTCAGACGACTCACCTTTTTCTTATAGCGAATGTATTTTAGGAGGTTCTCTTATAAATATCGTATTAGATATTAGGTGTGTACGGTTTCTTTCGCAAATACGAATAAAGTTAGCATATGAGATATTGACAAAAAAGATACATAATGCGAATGTGTACGGCTCTAGGTACTCGGGGAGACCTGAAGGATTCAGATGCATAGCGTATTTATCTCAATTTATTTGAAAACTACGCTTTATTAAATTATGAAAAAGTTAATAATTTCGAGTTATGTTGAACATATCGTGGAATGGTAATTATGCGAAACCTAAAGGACATTTTTCAATGTGGTACTGTACCCTCTTTGTTTTGTGTTTTTATTAATAGTAAAGTATGAACAAATTAACTATTCTAATATCTTAAAAAGTAAGAGAAACACTGTTTTATATTGAATTTTAGAGCATTTATTTCTATAATTTACTTATAAGGTTAAAGATTTTTTCTAACGTATACATGGTATATCTCCTAAGAAGGATGAGAGAAAACTGGATTCAAAGCCTTAATCATGAGACCTAGTTTGTCTTCTGGTTTAGTGAAGTCAGAATATGGCAGTCGCTCTGTGTAAAAACTGGTGTCCTAGTCAAATCATACGAACTGCATCTTGCAGTCGAGACCGACTCCTCTAGAGCAATCGCATTGAAGTCGTACACTATTGCAACACGACCGTCGACTACGATTGCTTAGAACAGTAGTGTTCGACTGCAAAATAATAATTATGCGAAATGAAATGAAAAATATTTGTTTGCCGAATATGTGTGTTTAAAAGTTGTTACTATAAAAAGAGTTTATAATTATACCAACATATTCTACCACAATGTGGTGTGCAAATATTTAAACACAATTTTTATTTATTTTAAATTAATCAATTTTCCAAATTGATTAATTTTATTTTTTGTTTGACTATGGGTTTCCGCAAAGTAACGCCTGACTCTATTAATTAACAAAAAATTTCATTTTTTTTCAAAAATATTTGATACATTAATACAAAATGAAAAGAAAAAAAAATTCATAAAAATATGAAAATTAGTGAGACATGGTTTTATGACGAGGTAGCAAAGGTATAATTATATTATAGTAGAGTTTTGACAAAAATATTTAATGCATTTTGCAATATTTTCGGCCTGGTTTGTCTGACTTGCAAATCACAATAAATCGTAATTAAAAAAGATAGATCATTACACCAGTCGAATAGTAAACCCTTTTTTTAAGTCTTAAAAGAACTTGCTCTTAAACTACAAAGATTAAAAAGTTCCCTTTCAAACCTATATTCCTTCATGTGATAAAAGATAATATAATTACTGCGGTGCAAAATTCTCTTGCATTTTGCTCAAGTTTGGTCTTTGAAAATACGAAGTCTTAACCGAGGTGTCGGTAATAACGCCAGAAGAGTTAAATTGGGACGCTTGTTAGATAGGAAACGGATTTCTTTTAGGAAATATTCTCTATTTTTAGTAACATGAAACTGTAAAATAAAAGGAATCTTTCTTTACAAGGTTTCAAGTTTTTTTTAATAACTCAATTTATAGGATTTATATTTAAAGATAGTTGTGTCTGCGACTTCGTCCGCGTTTTAATTTAATTATTTCATACATTTTTAAAATAAAATTGTAAAATTAAAGTACCCTAACCCTTTTCTTATTACATCAGCTGTCTGCCGGTAAAAGTCCAGTTTAAGAAATCATCAGATACAAATAGACAGACATACAAAAATATATTTTTTTAAATTTTTGGTTTACGTATACCAAAAAATTTTTCTTGCACAATGCACAACACACACATGCGTTTAGTAAAAAATGATACAGGTACTATAATTTTGTTAATTTGTATAGATCAGTAGTATAGGCTATTAGTATAAGTACCTCCCACTGAAATAGGAAATACATAAGCAAAAATATGCAGGAAGCAGCCACACTCCTGGTGGACTGGTTTACGAAGTGGCGAATCGAAGTGAACCCCGAAAAAAGTGCAATAGTGCTCTTTGGTAAAGGCCTCAGTGCAGTAAGAGCTAACACTCGGTTAAGTCTCGGTCGTAATCCGGGTGTCGTCACTATATTTGATAGAAAAATCTCTTGGGAACAGCAAACTAAATATCTAGTGGTAATCCTCGGCAGTGGTATGTCATTCCGTCCGCACATACTACGTGTGACCAACAAAGCAAAGTTCGTACTTAGCCGTTTCTATTATCTCATTTATAAACACAGTAAAATGTCATTTACCAATAAGATGACACTTTACATAAAATGTGTCAGACCCATATTAGCGTAGGTACTCGAGCGTAGCGTTTGCGCACACATATCCAACCCACATGAAACGTTTATAAGTCGTCAAAAACAAATTCATGCGTACTGCCACCGGCTGCCCGTGGTACATACACAATGTAGATTTGCATCGCGATCTCTAATTGACTACCATAGCGCAGCATTTCAAAGAGCTATCGGAACGCTACTTTGAAAAAACAGTTGGCCACCCGAAGCCGGTGATGAAACTCGCGACGGACTACGTCCCAGCCGCTGGTCTTCCTTCTAGGTACAGGAGACCTCGTCACGTTTTCACAGATCCCGACGATCCCATAACAGCGGCAAACGTCAATCTCCCAGAAAATCGTAACTCCAACACACACACACCACACTAAACCGTCCTCGTCTCCCGAGAGACAGCCTCTGGTGTTGCCGTTGTAGATGGTCCCACCTAGTTAAATAGTGAATTCTCGTGCTGGGTAGTCATTTAATTATACACTAGCTGACCCGGCGAACTTCGTACCGCCTAACAGTTAATGTATGTCGTGTTATTACAAGGTAACACGACATACAAGTAATTTAGGCTTCGATGAACGTAATTCAATGATACAAAATACAAAATTCAAATTATGAAGAAACCCACGACGGTTGAAATGTTGTTGAAAAAAGGCAACATACCTAATTAAAAAACCCCCGACTCTTAGAATTTGTTTGACCCTATGGACTTCATAAAAAACTAAAAAAATATATAAGTTTCAGCAGATCTCGAGTTATAAGTGTTGTAACAAACCCGACTTTCTTTTTTATATATATAGAAGATTAGTCATCCATAAATAAGCCTCTGCAAATTTAGCACTTAGGTTGTTTAAAAGCATAAATATTATTCTTTGGCTCAACTTTATCCCCTTTCTATGTCAGATTATATCAGAGTAGGCTATTTAATCTAGTGCTTTTGACGAGGGCTCCAGTTCTTACATAGATCTCTGCAACCCCACTGGGTTGGAAAATCAGGCCCAAATCTATATCTGGCTGAATTCGAATACACGAACCCGGGTTTCCTCACGATGTTTTCCTTCATCGTAAGATTACTCAGAAAATGTACATAAGTAAGAAAAACTCATTGGTACATGGCGGAAAAATGGGAAGCTATGCTAACATCTTGTATACAAAAAATAACAATATTGTGGGGAAATCTGTATGATGAAAAATTGATAGCGTCATCACATTTCCTTGGTGGCACGCTTGTGACGTCACAACGGCACACGTTGGTATATTCCCAGCATTTCATGATATTTCACGTTTGTAGTTTGCAACTCATGCATATTCTGTGACGAATGTGTGCACGGCTGATTCCAATTATACAGAAACAGCTAGACCAATTATATTTGCTCCTCAGACTTGAGTAGTTCATACAAATAATAATAGTATTCGTACAAGAGTGAAATCTGTACATCTATTAGAAAATATAGGTTTACACGATGAATATTGAACGAAAAATGGATACAAAAACAATTTATTTAACATGTTATTGTCCACAAATGATCTGACAAAAAACACAAAATAACAATAACGAGTTAGATCTTTCTACCAGGCAGGTAAGAGACGAGCATAGGTCGATTGGATCACTTACTACTATGTGACCACCGGTGGTAGATCGCCGTGTAGCAACACGCCCGAGTCCACCTATTCCTGCCGCCAAAAAGATAGAGTCGTGTTCTGGTGCAAAGGATAGACTTGTACAAACGGTGTAACACCTTCCTGCAATACCTACAACATCTATGACGTCTATAGGTCACAGTTGCCTCTTGCCGTCAGGGGACCCATATGCTTGTTCGCTGTCTTATCCCATAATAATATCTGGCAATCTTGCAGCTAACGTGGGATAGAGAAAAACACAAATAGAAATAATTAAAGCATTTTTTGTTTTATTTACTGTCTGTTTATACTAATACACCAACTTGCTGTGCTCGCGATTTCATTCACGTTTTTATTTAATTATTTTATTTTATACATTTTTAAAAGTAGCCTATGCGTTTCCTTAATACATCAACTGTCTGTCAGTGAAAGTTTCGTCAAAATCGCTCCAACCGCTTCAGAGAAAAGCTGATACAAACAGGCTACTTCAATAACCCGTCCCACAACCGACTCGGCCCAATGGGACGAGTTACAGAAATTTTAAAATAATTATATTTTCATTCAGACAGTCAGACAAATATTGTAAAAAATATAATTTTGGTGTAGGTATGTATCTTGTGAACATACAGGTATGTATTTTGTAAACATGCATTTAGTAAAAAGCGGATTTTTAATATGACATACAGACAATACGATGTTATTTATTGTATAGATGTTTAGCCGACGGTAATAGGTCCCATAATGTGGTAGCTTTTTCTTTAATAATCCAAAATTTTCCTGAATATATTTTGAAAAAATATATTGAATTTTACTTTTTATCACCAAACACTTACCTTATATGGTTTAAAATTTGTGTATTGTGAAACATGTTATGATTTCACGTCTATTTCTGTATATTTCGCACTCTTAGTCTAATATAGGATACATATACTAATAAATGTTGAATATTATTAAAATACTAGTAAAACTTGTTTATTTTGCGACAAAAATTAGCATAATATATATTAAAACCAGGAAGTTTAAGTCTTAAACTTCCTGCTTTTTATTTTTTTGTGTCTGTTTTTTATTCAAAAACTTAAATAGGCCAGGATTTTATAATGTAACAATAGTTATTTTTTCACTTTTGAAATTCATATTCGTATTAAAAAAAATAAACGCAGCAAAACTATATAAAATTATCTAAATTTTACATGCATTTCAATTTTTTTCTTCAATAACGTAATATGATTTTGTTTAGAATATAACATATAATAACATAGAATAAATATTGTCTCTCCGATATCCCTGAAAGGGTAGGCAGAGGTACATATTCACCCACGATTAGCCAACGATATAAGGTCCCATTACGTTTCTAGTGCCCGTCGTCCTATCGGGCACCAATATATTATTTTTCTGATAAACTAACAAAACTCATAAAAACAAGTTGCCCTACCCGGGAACTCAATCCGGGACCTCGTGTGTCTAAGTCGAACACCGACTATGCTCGACCGCAGAGGAGACTATTATCACTATTTAGCATAAGCAAAGTCGCTTCCCGCTATCTGTCCCTAGGTATATATGCTTAAATCTGTAAAGTTACCCAACGGATTTTGATGCGGTTTTTAAAGAGTAATTTAGGAGAAAGAATTAACAAAATTTATCTAAATAAAGGTTCCCAGATTTGTAAAATCGTCCAAGCTATTTCCGTCACAACATCAGTGCTTGCCAAGGTCACGTTTGATCTGTTTAGACAATCTGTTTAACAATACACAAACGTTACTCTCATGTTACATATATACAAAATATATAGCTATGTATTTGGTATATTTAACACCAAGGAGAAATATAGGAAAGCGTTTCGGCGATTTTAATAATAATTTCACACTTGCAAGGTAATTTATTAACATAATATATTACCTAGCTGACGGGAAGCGGCGCAACCAAAATCATAAGTGTTGGCCTGTTCGTTTTAATATTATTTATCTTATTAAAATTAAAACGCGCTTTCTCGTTGTTAGTATGTTATTTACTATAAAAAATATATTGTCAAACATACATCCTCAAAAGGGTAAACAGAGGTACGTATGCACTCACGTTTAGTATGATATTATGTTCTACGATTGATAGATGGCAAGTCCATCACCATATCGGGCACAAATCTAATATTAGACAACATTAAGTTTTTCAGATAAACTTAAAAACTTATAAGATCAAATATATCGCGTTCAATTCACGTGTGTTATCACACACGTGAATTCAACGCGGGATATCGTGCGTTAAAGACTTACATCAGCTCTACTAGACAGACTTATCTTTAGAGCATCAGATTGGCAACGCACCATTTCCATCTTTGGTAGAATCATCATAATAATCAAATTAAAAAACCACCCTCAGATAATAAGCAAGCTCGGTCATGAAATTTCGACCGAGTTCTCCCCGGGTCCGTACACACATTGTGGTTCAAAATCTTATCTTGAATAAGTAAGTTTTCGATAAGTTTTAAGATATATCAGATCTATTTAAAGGATATTGTAATATTCTTATGGCCCTTGTTAGATTCCCTAGATAAGGTAGCTGACCTCAAAGTATGCAATGATACCGAAACCAGATTACGCTAGAATATATAATGATATTGCTATATATTTGTTATACTTAACTTCAGGTACGGAACCCAAAACAGTATTTTTTCAGATTGCCGACTCCACGTGGGTGTAAATGATGCCTATTACGGGATGCAATCATGTCTTAAAGTGGATAAGTTTCCGCTGGAACGCTTCCAGCTGCGACCGACAGTCTCGCCTCCAAACGCTCGCTTTATAATGTAATTAAGTTCTATATACTCTATTTGGAAGATATATCTCGTAAATTTATATATGAAATCCAATTTTAGTCACAATCACTATTATTAAATAAATTAAAAAAAATAAGCTCCTAGATTTTCTTCCGCCGCATCTTCTCAGAAAGTTGCCGCGTTTCGATCCGGTGGTAAATTCTTTTTACACGATTTCACGACTCATGACACGATATCACGACATGACCGTACGTATACGAAGATCGTATACGTACGGTCTTTGTGAAATCGTGTGAAATGCCGTATGAAGTCTATCCCCCAACTTCTTTGTTATGAGTCTGGTTTTATTTATTTTAATTTTGAATCAAAATGCAAGCAAACGGATCACTTCACAGTAAGAAAACCATAGTACAACGCCTATTGCTCTTCATCAAAAAACACCAAAAGAGTTTTATCAGTAATTTTAACCCTGTTGTTTAATTTCCTGTGTAGAATAGAACAATTGCCTCTTTATCAGGAAGCTCGCAAGAGACGAGCATACGTTAAATGTGTCACTTCCAACGTGACTTGTAGTAGATTGCTGGGCTGTTACTCGCCCGGGTAGAAATCCACTGCCCTACCAATTCCTACCGCCATAATGACATCGTCGTATCCTGGTCCGGAGGGTAGGTTAGCTGGTAAACTTGCAGATACGGTCTAATAGCCCGATAAAAGACAGCTACGCACATACAACACCCATGGTGTCTATAAGCTGAAGTTGTCTCTTATCACCTATTACTGCCACAATAGCGTCAGTGCTCTTCATTGTCGTGTTCTAGTTAGGAGGGTAGGGTAGCCGGTAAACTCACTCAGGTTGGCAAGGAACCAAACCACCAAACACACACCAAAGGTGGAAATCCACCTTTGGTGTCTATAGGCGATCATCAGGAAATCTGTCTGCTTGTTTGCCTTTCTAATATCATAAAATAAAAAATAATATCATCAGGAAACCCGTGAGCTGTTTAAAAAACAAAAAAATTAACACCTCTACCCTCCGGAGCCTATACTGAGTCAGTCTGAGTAAGACATTCCGATAGACTTTTGTAATTTAGCATATAAATTACTAAAGATATAAAGATTCACCCGAGATTAAATATATTTACTTTGTTGTTAAATTATTTTTATAGTTACAAAACTGCAGTAGGTGTAATCTGATAGCCGGGAAGGCGTATCAACGCTTCAGCGTGCCTCGGAGACGCTCGGCACGTAACACAGATAAACTTATGCCACTGTGAATTGCTTTTGTAGTGTGAATTTCATTGTAGAGAATTCATGTACATTTCCACTTGCAGTTGGTTTAATTTTCTTTTCATTTTTAACATTTATCTCTCGTGTTTTGTTTTAACAACTTTAGAGAATCTGTCAGTTTTTAAGAGAATATGACTAAGAAGCTTTCAAAAAAGAGCTTATTCATTGTTTTGAGATCGGCGACACAATTGTTGTGGTTGTTCGTTGACGTTGTCTTCTCTTTCCGCCTCTCGGTGTACGGCTTGCTCGTTGGCCTCCTTTTCCATAATGTAAAAACAGCATGAGGGGTCTAAATTAAAAAAAAATGGACCTTTATACTTAATTAATAAAATAAATATTTTTAATCTGTATTTCAAAACAACAAAAAACACTATCTGCAAATTTATGAACTCACCGAATCGTGCATAGATTTATTACCTAAATATGTATATTATGGCAAAACATTTCTGTCCTTACCGCTTTATCTTAAAAATATGAATTTATATTTTAATAAAAATTATATTTTGTGTAAAATTAATTAATTTTGTTTATTTACAGTACGCAATTACATGTTAAATCAGTACTTCATTTACGGAGATATCAGTGTATTGCGCATTTTTCAATGCCACTAAGGATTTTACCGAAGACTCTAAAACTACCGACTATTGTCTATGACGTACGACTATTTTTAATAATATAATTGAAACTCGATTATAAGAACTTGACTACTGGCCAGTACAAACCCATACAAAATTAAAAAAAGAAGAATAAAGTTTAATCCGGGATTTAAATTTTATCATGACTTTTGGTGGGATCGTAAAAAAATGGCCGCAGTTTTTTCACATTCATTGAATTTCGTGTACATATTGAGTAAAATGACAAAATGCGCAAGTGAAGTATTCGTGAAAGGATTAGTGTATCATTTATTTTCTCGACGCCGCGAAATCTCGCTTAATGAATTTAGGTAAATAAGGATACCAACAAAGACAGCTATGACTATTTTGAACTTGATGCAAATTAATGAACTTGACTAATAGCAGCAAGTTCAGTCCATGCCAAATTACCGACTTTATCTAAATCTATAAATCTACCCAACGAATTTTAATGTGGGTTTTTTAATAAATATATTGATTCAAGAAAAAGTATTTAACACTCATAGTATACTCGTGCGAAGCCGGGGCAGGTCACTAGTAAATACTAGCTTATTGTTTATTTGTATTGTTATATTGTTTATTGGTACTTTGTATATTGGTACATTTGATTGTCCGTTAAATTTTGAAGCTACATTTCACTTAGCAACAGGTATTAAAAGTCAAGTTGTCTCCGCATATAAAGGTCTATAATAACAGTGTCAAGCTGTTCCTCTCAGACCAAGTATTTTGCATGTGATTATTACGGGGCACGCCTGCGACAAGTAATCTCGTGTGCTTCATCGACTTTTTAACTTTGGAGTTCATAAAAACCTTGTTTGGCTTAAATTGTATATAATAGAAGCATCTACCCGCGGGTTTGCTCTTTATATACAATACTAACTGTTCTCGTAACTTCGATCGCGTTTTGAAATTTGATATAAGCTATTCCTTATTGCATTTGATAGTGAAAGTCTCGTCAAAAATCAAATCATCATTGTCAAAATAGACCAGCTGTTTCAAAAATTAGCCGAAACAGACAGATAAAAAAAAATCTTATTTTGGTATAATATTATATAACATGTATGTAAATACATATTATTTTAATATTTGGGGTTGTTTTAATATTACACCTGCTTGATGATGGACAGACACACTCACCTACAGACAGACAGCTAAGTATTAGTAATAGGTTTCTATTTTCACCCTTTATGTGCAGAACCCTGAAAACATTGTTTCTAAGCGGTTTTTAAGCTGCAATTACATTTTTAATCCGTCAAGGGCAAATGGAATAATGGAATATAATGAATTATGTTAAACTAACGTGATGTAACTTATACAATTATAATTACTATTTATAATTATTTTAATGGTGACAGTCTTGCCATCAGGCACATCCTGACACCTGTCTCAACTATCGACCTATGTGGGTGCATTACCTCTACGGGGTGTGTGCGATATTCATTTTATTTTTATTTACGTCTTTTAACTTGGTTTGAATGCGCAAAATAAACTGCACTATAACAAAGCTGGCGTCTTAACCCGACTTCAAAAAAAAAGGGAAATTCCAATGATCGATTGAATATTCAAATTATGTTTTTTTTTATTCTAAAATTTATTTGTGTTTAACGTTCAAAATGGCTCAATGGCGGTGTTACATAAAGTTTATGGAAAATGACATGGAAAAAACATATTGAAGGCATCGCTGATCGGATAAGAAAGCTAATGTGGATGTTTAAAAAACTAAGACACGTAGCGAACGAAAAAAACCCTTATTGTAACATATAAAGCCCTAGCCCAATCTGTACTTAGTTATTGTATACCAGTCTGGGGAGGTGCTTCAAAAACACATCTTATAATATTAGAAAGGGCCCAAAGAGCTCTGCTGAAAGTTATGTTTTTCAAACCAATTTGGTATCCTTCTTTCGAATTACATAATTCCAAACAGATCCTTACTACTAGACAGATTTATATATTAAATGTAATTCTTAGAACACATCGTCGCTTACATTACGTTCCCGTGGTTGCACCACCAAAACGTAGGAACACCTTAATTTGCTGTACACTAATATGCAAAACTAAATTTAAACGAAAACAATTCTTGGTTCTGTCGTCATCTTTATATAACATATTCAATAGTAAATTTAATATTTACCCTCTAAACTATTATAAAATAAAATGTATAGTAACTTCGTTTCTCGTTACACTTAACTATGATGAGACCGAGAAATTTATGCTTGAAATTTAAGTTGATTCGCTATTATGAGTATTATCTATACACAATCACGCACACACACATACACATGTACCCACA
>DVZL01003981.1:0-13384 GCA_018236625.1 Lasaia peninsularis | reverse complement strand
TTAGACCCATTTTTACGAAAACTGTGCCAACCACGGAGTATGAAATTTGGCAAACTCATAGTTGATGTTTAGGAGAAGTACAGAACGCTAATATTAATAATCCTTGTAAAATACATTACACTCACTACCCTGCATTTGACACATACAAACACAACACATATTGTCAAATTGTTAGTTTTGTTTGTTACTAATATTTTTTAAAGTTTTATATTTTAGAAATGTTTACCGAAAAAAATCGTAAAATTATCGCTAAATATAATTTATAATTTAAATTCATTATGATCGATTTTCGCCCAACAGGCGACCACTAGCATATATAAACATAGGTATGAATGTACATGAAAATCTGATATTGAAAGACGTGGTATTTTTTATATTTATTCCAAATATAAATAAAAAATATGAAACTGTTTTACATCAGAAAACGAAATGAATAATATATTTTCTTATAAACGCCAAAATATTGCGCCAATAATGAATTTCGATAGAATATAATAACATCGAATTCAAATAACAACAAAATTTGAATTATTTTAAATTTCGAATGGTTTTAAATTTATTCACTGTCACATTTAAAAAAATATAATCCATAGTCCAAACTAAGCACCCGTGCAAATGAATATATATTTTTTTAATTTAACTTTTGTGTTTTTAATGTGATTTAATTTTTTTTTCATTTTGTAAATTCATTGCAAGAATTTTCAAAATTAAAAATTAAAATCTGTGTTTATTATTGATATTACCAAGCGTGAATCATTTTATTGACGCAACAGAAATAGGCAATAATGTTATAACTCCAGTCGACGATAAAATCCCAAAATAAAACAGTCTTGCAGTCTACCATCCCAATTATTCAGTTGTTTTTAGGCTGCCATTATAGTTTGACATATTCCCGCCTAAATTGTGATATTTAAAAATGGTGCGATTATTTTTGTTTTTCTTATTGATTTTCAATTATCGAGTGCATGGAAAAGTTAGTGAGGACAAAGTTGAAGAGGTTAAATTTAGTAAGGTAATATTATTTTTAAAATAATTTTTTTAAATTAAAGGGTTAAAAAACTACATTATATTGAAAATACCGTGTAGTTTAAATGAAATTTGCATGGAGCGGAATTTCATTTTATACTCATACCTGGACAAATTAAAAAAAAAAACAAAAAAACTTTTTCAGACTTGTATAATTAAGAATGAATTAATTTACATAATAGGTATTCAAGCATATTCTTATATTTTTTTGAAAAATATGCTGCATTTTAAAAGTGTTAACGTGGGTCAACAATCACAATTTATTAGAACTTTCTAAAAACTTAAAATAATACATTTTAGAAACTACTTAAGCAACTGGGACAATGAACAAAAAAAATTGCAAATTCGAAATTTAGGCGAAAATAATATGGGATCAATAATTAATTTTTGATGTTGGATAATCCCACTTATTACTCCTCCTTACTTTTTTGTCATTTATATTGAATACCCTATAAACTTATTTGCTCAAGGCGCTCCATCTACCATTTTTTCCAATTTAGGGAAGAAGCTCATAAAAAAAATTATGTATTTTATTTATTAAAACATCTCTTTCGTCCTAGCTGATAGTTAATAATTTGTCGGTTTTAATATCAGATTCTTACATATCTATCGGATCTCTCAAATCTGCCAAATTTTATACAAAGCTGCCATATGACTTCTACAAGTTAAAAAGGAAATCAGATTTCCTCACTAGCAATCAGAAAGTGTACTTAAAAAAAAAAATCATTGGTACATAGCGCAGTTCGAACCTGGACTAGCGAAATGGAAATCAGGAGAGCTAACCACTCGACTACTGAGGCCTGTTTATTAAGACATCAATATAAATCACTCCTCAGCCTCCATATATCAGATCGTAAGTAGCGTGCATAGATTTGATGGATTATTGGTGCCACAGGACAGCGACGCACCTACAACATCTATGGTGTTTATAGGTAACAGTCTTTCTCTTACATTCAGGAGAACCATGTGCTCTTTTCTTGTTTCATTACATAAAAATGCAGTCAATTTTGTTGTTTTATTATTTTTAAACTATTTAAGTAAAAACTCGAAAGCCACACGACATATCGAAATTGAAAAAAAAAACTTATTTTCAGACCATAAATATAATTGAAATTGGTTCATTCAGTAAAGTTTTACGTTTAATAAAATTAAATTATATACTCATAACAATTAGCAGAAGAACCGCTTGTAAGTCTATGCGAAAAAAATATTTTCAATTATACTACTCTACTAATATTAGCGCGAAAGTTTGTAAGTATGGATGGATGTATGTATCATCACTTACTTACTTACTTACTGACAGCTGTTTATTACTCTTTCACGAAAAAAACTACTGGACGGATTTGGATCAAATTTTACAGTAAGATATTTTTTTTTTGGACAAATTACACAAATTGATCTAACCAAAGTAAGCAAATAATATGCTTGTGTTATGGGTATTAGACAACGATACTAATACATAGAAATACTTAAACATATACCAGGATAAATTTAATAAACACCCAGAACCGAAAATACAAACATCCATGTTCATCACACAAATGTCTGTCCCCGTCGGAAATCGAATCGGAGCTTCGCGGTTAGTCGATGCGGTTAGGCGTGTACGCTAGCCACTCGGCCAACGAGGCGGTCATTTCAAAATAAAAAATTTTACAAGCGACCCAGCCCGATTTCGCACGGGTTTATTATGCATATTATACCTATACATATAAATCTTCCTCTTGAAACACTATCTATTTAAATAACCGCATCACAATCCGTTAGATAGTTTTAAAGATCAAAGAATACATAGGAACAGACAGGAATGAGAAGCGCCTTTTGTTTTATACTATGTAGTGATCCAGATACTTAAATACTTAGTGAAATTGAAAAAAGTAATTTGAAAAAAAAACGAAATAAATAATTGAAAAAAAAATTAGGTTATATAAACATATTAATCGTTTTTGGTCATGATATTATTACATTAGCTGTCGCGGCGAACTTCGTACCGCCCACACTTAGGGGTATGAAAAATAATGTTGACCTATTCTCAGACCTATCCGATATATTTGCAAACTTCATGAGAACCAAAGAGTAGTAAATAATATATGAAGATGAGAACGGAACGTGATAATAGGAAGTAGACATAGGATACGTATGTCCGTCTCCTGGTCCTTAGCTACCTTCCCGCTATTTTTTAGCCAAATCGGCTTAGCCGTTCTTGAGATTTAAATAGTGAAACTTACACAACTTTTTTTACATATAGACTAGCTGCGCCTGCGACTTCGTTCGCGTTTTTGTTTAAGTATTTATTTTAGACATTTCTGTGATAAAATTCTAAAATAAAAGTAGCCTAAGCCGTTCCTTATTACATTAGCTGTCTACCAGTGAAAGTGAAAAATCGGTCCAGTCGTTTCAGAGATTAGCGGGTACAAATAGACGAAGAGACAGACAGACAGACAACAATTCTAAAAAAATACTGTTTTGGTATAATTATGTACCTTTTATACATACATATGTATGCTTTAGTAGGTAAATAGATATTATATACAGATACTCAAATTTTATTTATTTGTATAGATAAAAAGAAAAAAAATCCGATCCAGTAGTTTCTGGGATTAGTGCGTTCAAACCAACACTCCATCTTTGTTATATTTGACAGATTACTAACTGTAAACTGAAAGAAAATTATTATTGGCCTTCAACTCAGCTTGGTGCATAATATTTTATTATTGCAATAAGGATTTGAAACATATAAATAAGGGGAGATCATCCACAGAAAATCTTTTGTTGAAACACGATAATATACTATAGGTGATCCCACATACATATCACATCAATTGTTTTAGCGCTTTCATGAAAAAAAAACAAAAAAATATATGATATTGTCCTTCTTGATAACATGATTACGAATTTGAAGTCAGTTTTTCGCAGTTATACTGAATTCAAATTATTTAGTTAGTAGAGCTGCTCAGATTTTTTTTATCATACAATAGACAGACATTTGACTGCCATCTCCCTTGACCAAGGTGGAACCGTAAAAAATTTACGAGAAATTCTTGTGAAGCAGTGGTACTAATACGGGTATGTTCCACCGCCTCATATTTTGAAGCGGCTTGTAAGGTAGAGCAGTAAATTTTTACTCAAGAGACCTAACGTATAGTCCCAGGTTGGCAACGTAAGTATATTTGTTTCGATCAGGAGGACCTTCAGCTAAAAACATAATCCATTTATTTCGGATAAATGATAGCGGAAGCAAATATGTATTTTTCAAATAAACTTTTACAAAATAAAATTTATAAATTTTTATTATTTTTCCTACTGTGAATTTGCAATGTCAGTAAACCTTCGCAACTGAGTCATGACCGACCTTACGAATTGATTTAATCTTTTATTATCTGTGTAAAACATAATGGCATATGCACTTCCCGCTATTTATTTATCAGCAGTTAACTGCCAACCTCCAGAATCAAACCATGGAGCGATCTGGCGCGCTGCCAACAACGATATTAATATACAAGTGTTAGTGAAAACTCGAGAGGATTTAATGTTTTTGATAGTGAATTACGTGTTCTGCGTAATTTATTAATGTCAGGGTCATAAAATAGGTTTTTGTTTATCTATAAGTAACTGCTGCCAGTGACTGTGTCCGCAATTTGACATTTTGCCTATTTGACAGATGTAATTTTTAATTTTTTTATATAGCTAGTCAAGGAACTTAATAATTCGAGCCTCAGTCAGTCTAGTGGTTAATGCTTTAGTCTTCCATTAAAGTAGTCTAGTTTCTAACTATACATTGTACCAATGAGTTTTTCCTATATATTTTTTACTTTCTAAGTAAAACCCTAAAAATGAAGGAAAATATCGTAACGAAACCCGGGTTCGTGTATTCGAATACCTACTAATCTAGAAGTGGCCTGATTTCCCTTTTGAGATGCAGTGGTCAGATGGTAATTACTCTGCGTTGAACAGGCTCTAGATAGAATAGTCGACTCTTATATCATCTGATTTAGAATAGAAATGCAATAAGAATAGGATGACAATCATAACTTTAATGCGTTAACTTATCTCTTCATACTACCATAATGACCGTGCAATGTCCCAGTTTAAAGGGTAGGGTAGCCAAAAGTTTCAAACCTAACACCTCGGTCCCGGCGTCTATGGCATCTGCAGAACACAATCGTCTCTTACCACCAAAACAGAAGTGTGCATGTTCGCTTTATTATCATAAAGTCATGATAGAATGCGTTAGTAACTGCGTATTATATATTCATATGGATTATAGATTTATATTTTTTATCTGTTTCCAGCATGACGGTGCAGCTTTGTTTGTAGACGAGCTCAGAGTCACACTCGAAAAGTATCTTCTGGGAATTTGTCCACAGCCCTTCAAGGTAAATTTAATATTTTGATTACATATTATCTTAGTAAAGGCTAGGAGTACGATATGTTGTTTCGCATCTAAGACATAAATTTAAAATAAGTATAAGACATAAATACATTTTTAAAAAGTAAGGTTTATCGTCCTCGAATTTTTCAATGTTCACTCTACAGTTGAAATGAAATAAACTCCCGCCATTGAGAATACGCGACTTGTGTAATTACGTTACCTTTATTCTGTGTGTATAAAGTAATTATATTCATATAATAGAAAAATTAAATTCCTTTTTGGTTCGCAAAGCTAAAGAATGGTTGAACCAATACGGTTTTTTAATGTTCGTTTAATCCATGACTAAATAATTAGAAAATTATTTAAAATGTTTTTTAAAAGCATTCTTTTAAAAAAAGACATTGCAATATATATTATGTAAGTAAGTAGGTATGTATGGTTGAGTGGATTTTAGAACTCAATTTTTTGATTCTTTATCCGATTGAGCTGAAATGTTGTATACACGTTTAGTTTAGATGAAAAAGCACGGTAAAGTACGTGAAGTCATTTTATATACAATATGGCGGATTAACCAAGATGGCGGAATAGTTGGCGGAATAATAATATAAAGTAGGTGCCTACGGTACGAACCCTATATTAAAAGAAATAAAACTATTGAAATCAAGTCGTTTCTATTTATAATGTTGGTACAACTTTAACTTCATTATTACTGTCAATAAAATCCTATAAATAAAGAACCATAGGTAAATCACTATTATGTTGGCTATTAGCCAGATTTTACATTACAAAGAGAAAATTACAATCTGGTTCCCTAAAAATTAACATTAAACAAAATGTCAAGCGAAATCGTTTTGATCTTCAATATACTATTATTTGAAATTTTATAATTCATAAGATCAAGATCAAAGATAGCAACAATATCACTCGATGAATCACTTGCGAATTTTGTCCTGGCTGTGCCAGGTTTTTGCAGTCGCTGTTTTTTTTAGTTTAGAGTAGCGAACACACCTAAAGCCTTATTTTTTAACATTTGGCATGAGCGTAAGTATGAGCTGAGCTGAGAGCTGCCCAGGTCGGGCAACTTTTCTGAAAACATTTAAGAAAATTTGCCCGACCTGGGAATTGAACCCGGGACCTTACGCGGCTAACGGTCTCAACAGGCGACGGCCGTACCATTACACCACAGAGGCGATTAAAAGAAAATAGCAACAAAATATAATAATAATTTGAGCATCAATTAAAGGGATTTATTTAGGTCATTAGGAACTTATTGTTGGGATTCTAATAGTTAAAACCATGAAGCTATTATATAGAGATTAACTAATAAAGACTTGGGGACAGTTTGTACAATATTCAACGTTTTGCTCATTCTCATAGGGCTGGGTATCTCAATTTCGTAAAGCTGGTTTGTTAACTAGCAGACCTAGTCTAGAATCTGGTGCGAGCTTGAGACAGAACTTTGTTAGGAGTGTTATCTCCAGATTACCTTTTGCTTCATGGTTAGAACGCTGACACTTGCACGTCTTTTAATGAATATACTTCAAAGTATTGACTTACGTGTCTGTTGAAATATATAAACAAACTAGCCGTGTTCGCAAATTTGTCCGCGTTTGAATTTAATTCTTTTATATTATTCTAAAATAAAAGTAGTCTTACTGCTATCAGCCAGTGAAAGCGCCTTTTAACATCGGTCCAGTCATTCCAGTTATTTTGATATTTATTTATATGCATTTAGTAAAAAGCGGCTATTTTTATATTACAAACACTCCAGTTTTATTTATTTACGTAGATTCTTCAGCGTTGAATTGACATGATTCCTTTAAAGTGATGTATGGGATTAAATAAATAATTTTAGTTTCTGGAAAATCATGAATACAACTTTAGAAAAACATACTTCTAATTTTAAACTGCTTATAAATTCTTTTAGTGTAAAACCAATTCGCACCTTTAGAATGATAAAGATCTAACTCAAAATAATAAAAAAAACGTCTGAGGTGTCACATGTGGGACACTCGATTGGAACGAAGTTCCTTATTTATTATGTACAAAAAATTTGTAAACACTCAACAAAAATAATCGTCGCGACACCACAATGTTCAATGCGAAATAGAAATGAAAATATCTGGCTTGCTTTCTATAAGAGAGAGAGAGACAGACAGAGAAATATGCGCACGCCGCACAGCTTACTATAGCAAAAAATTTCGTTACAACTTTTCGTGAGAATTTTTTCCGTCTAGCCCCCTTTCAAAACGCGCGATAAGGAACTTCGTTCCAAATGTTTTTTGAAAACTAAGAATGATGTTAACAAGCTTTCAACTTGAAACTGTCTTATTTAATTATGTATTTGTTATGGAACCACAGCATATGTTTGGCTTATAAAATGAGTTATTTCTATATTTTGTCTATGCTAACAAAAACATATTTTTACCTCCATAACTAAATTTTAAAGAACTTTAGATTAAATCAGTATCTTCTCAAAGGTGCCTCAAATATATTATATTTGATTTTACACGTAGTTTATTTACACCAGCTTTATCGTGAATTATTTTAACAACATAGATAACTTTCAAAGAACATTATGTTTTTTGACTTATAATACTTATTGCGTTAAAACACACCCTCTTTTTAATGTAGTCGTTTAAAAAGAAGCCCATTACTGTAAAGTTCATTCTAATCCGTCCAGTAGTTTTTTGTGCAAGAGTAACAAACAACCATACATACTTACAGACTTTCGCGTTTACAAAAAAAATGTCCAAGTAATGGTTACAGAAGTAACAATAATAATAAATAATAAAAAAAAACTTTAGGATTTGAACCCGTATCTTTAAGTTTGACTCAGACGCAAAAATTCAAATCTTTTTAAAATTATTTTATTTAATTTGTGAATATTTATCTTAACTACGGGAAAAATGCTAATATAAAAATAGCTTTGATATCCTTCTATGGGTGTAAATCCTTTTCTTATTGACTTAACGATAATACAGATTGTTTAAACCAAGTTAAAAGATCGCATACAGAATAGGCACCAATAATAAATATGGACAGTTGGATTTTGTTAATTTTTAAGGATTCCGTACCTACCCAAAGGTACCCGTCTTCCCGTCTTTCTGTCATCAGGCTGTGTCTCTACTATGAAGCAGACAAGTTAATATTTAACGGGACTATGGAGTCTCAACGTGTCCTTTTGTAGTTTTCATATGTTATAATGGTATTCGTGGGCGTTCCGACTCACACTTATCGATTCTAATTTTTTGTATCAACTTTATTTGTTACGTTTCATAAGACGCTATTTCGAGTTAGATTACAAGAGAAACACGAAAAACTCATAAATGTATCTCGTTCATAAATTTAGAGGAAGACAATTTGTAGTGTAATATTTTATGACACTCTATTTTCATATTGTTAGATAATAACCGCTAAAAATCCGAATGTGCGACATCGTCTGTTTAAATTTAAAAATATAATGTTCCCGAACGTCTGTGATGAAATGTATTATTTATTTTAACAGGTGTTGCCATTGTATGAAAAATAATAATTAGTAGACTAGTTTTGCTTTTGACTTTGGTTGCGCGAAAATATTCTCTTCGCCTAATTTAACTGAACTAGACTCCTTTAATACAACCATTTTAGATATCTACTTCTTACTTCACAAGCGAGCGATGGGGTCGTCACATACGTGTCGGATGATGATTTTGCTTGAATTGTCATCAATGTCACACATAGCTGTTTCTTTTTTAGGGTTCTGTGCCCAAAGGGTAAAATTGGAAACTCATTGCTAAGACTCCGCTGTCCGTCTGTCTGTTTGTCACCAGGCTGTATCTCATGAACCGAAACAGCTAGACAGCAAAAATTTACACATATCATGTACCTAATTTTGTTTCCGATATAACAACAAATACTAAAAACAGGAAAAGTTTATATGTAACAAGTAATTTGTAGCCGTTTTTATAGACAATGGTACAGAACCCATCGTACACGAGTTCAACTCGCACTTGGGCGGTTTTTTATATGCTAGACTATTTATCTAACTTCAGACTCTCTCACTTCAGTTTGATCAAACACGACGTATATTAAAAAATCATTCAAAGAGGGTGTGTTTAAAAAGTAGTCTGTTATAATAGGCTATTTTTTTAAGAAAAGTTACCCGACTTGGGAATTAAACCTGGAACCCCACGCGGCTAACGTTCTTAACAGGTGACAGCCGTACTCACCGTACAATTAAAATTGTATTTATATTACAAATAGTATAAATTTATTCAAAATTAACCCGATATTTATTAATCGCCTCTGAAGTCGCGCGTAGTTGGTGTCAGACTTTGAAGCACGAGGTTCCGGGTTCGTATCCCGGGTAGGGCAAGTTTTTTCGGTTTGTCTGAAAAACATAATGCTGCCTATACTTGCCACCTGTCACATCTTGGGACCTAATGAATGTCTTCGGCTAATCGTGGGTGCATAAGTCTGTAGTACCTACATGATGGGGTTCGAACTTGGATTATCGGAATGGAAGTGCAAAGCGCTCCTCGCCCTCGGTGGCCTCGCGGAGTGGAGATGTGTAAACGATTAACATAGAAATATAATATTCTGTGGGTCTGAGTGGTTATTTTATTTTAGTATTTTATTCATTGGTCAATTTTATATCTATCAGTCTAGAGTTATTAATATAATTTGTCCAGAGACAGTAGACATTTTTGGGAATTTTATAATACTTTACAAAAATATCAATATATTATCGTTCAACAGTCACGATGGTCACAGATGGTGGACAAAAGAAGAAACGCTACCGCCGGCTGTGACCTGGACGTAGACCAAAATGATTTAGCTGGAAGGTAAGATGCGATTTTTACAAAGTATATTTTGGAGTAGACATCTTCAACCGATGCTAATACGCTGTGTGTATAAGCTGTGTGACGTCATTCTAAATCCAACATGGCGGACTATACCTACAAGATGGCAGACTATTTTTTTAGTGCACTAAGATAATAAAAGGTTTTACTGAGGACAACTCGGACGTTACTAATATTACACACTCTACCAAATTAAATATCAAATAAAAGAACTTAATGAGCACCGAATAAAAGTAAAAAATAAATTTAAATTCAAAAATTTCTTTAAGATATCAAGAATTTTTTTAAATGCGCTAAAATATATAAAATAAACTTGGCCCGTAAATTTTTTACCGTCAACTTAATTTATTATTAATACATTTTATATGTTAAAAAAGCTTTTCGTCAAGCTACTCGTAATTACTTAATCTGAAAATTAAATAAATAAATAATTGAGTATTGACCACAAGTAAATCTTATAGTGACAAGCTTTTATAGCGAATAAATTATTTAGAGACGTTTTGTTGATAGTAAAAGCTTTGAAGGAAAGGTTATTTATTCTTATTAACGCTTTTAAATAAATGCTTGATTTTAAAAAGGTATTTTACTTTTAATTTTTACCTGTGCTCTGGCATAAGTCATGTTTACACAAAACATATAAGTATAACTATACATATATAGTAACAAAACAAATATTTTAATTTATCTTGCATATCTCCAATTTACAGAATTCATTTTTCTAGTCTTATGTGTTTTACTGGTGTCTGGACCTAAGAACTTAAAATCATATTTTACTTTTAGATTGGCAACACTAGCTCTCCGAGCGCATAGTGCGTCTCGTACAGATTGTTTGAGGTTCGGTGCGGCGCTTGCGAACACGCTCGGTGAACTAGCGCGAACGGCCGCGAGCACAAATATGGCGAGGACAGCTACTGGTAAATATTTTATGATACAATATCCATCTCCAGCACCTTTAATATTTTTTTCAATAAAAAACAATAGCTAGCAAAGTTTTTTTCGATACTTTTGGATACATAACTGTATATTTTTGGAAGTTTTAATATGTTCGTATAAATTATGTTTATCACTAGATAATATGAGATCAATTCGAACAAACTGTGGCCTACAGATACAATTTTTAAAATCGTCGTTGTCCTATAGCCGAGCTATTAAAGTTCCACTTTAGGATACAAAAAAAATCACTTTTATCTCGCTATTTTAACTGTATGTTTAGCATTTAGGCGCTTAAATTAGGTAAATAAATAGGTACGAATTTTTGTTTATACAATTCGAAAAACATAGGTACTTAACACGGATTATTACTAAATAGTGGCTTAGATATTTCGCTGCGGCAATACGGGTTTTCTGTCATGTGCCATAGTTCTTGTAGTCTTCTACCCCTTATCCTGTTAATATTTCAGATCAAACTAGGGACACAATAAAAATATGCGATGCAAGCTGTTTGTATATTGTTCCCCGGCGCGAATATTCTTATTTTGCAAACAACAGCATTTCACCTTTCTTGTGAACGGTAATGTTCCGACTGTCTGCATAAATGCATATTGTGAAATAGAGGTGACCATTAATAAATCACAAAATAGAAGACTTTTATTGCTACTCCACCAAAGATAAGAATAGAATTTAAAAAATGTCATTTTAATCGTGTTTTTACTAAATAAAAACCTCCTTCAATATCCTTAGAATACGAACAAGTAAAAGTAGCTCGGTCGGGAAGTCGGGCGCCAGAACTCGGGTTCAAATCTCGGTCCGATTGTTTGTTTTATTTTGTTCTCTTTTTAATTACCTATAGGTACAAATAAATACAATAATTGGAAAGTCTGTATGGAATATTAAAATAACCACTTTTTACTAGGTGCATACCTAATGCATAATATGTTAATCTACTTACATAACCCAAAACAACATTTTTTAGAATTTTTGTCTGTCTATTTGTACCTGCTAATCTCTGAAACGGCGGGAGCGAACGCCATAAATTAATTACTTTAATCTTAGAATTTTATTTTTGTAAATGTATGAAATAGATTAATTATATAAAAACGCGGGCGAAGTCGTGGGCACAAGTATAGTCATTCATATTTCATCAGTAAGTCATTTGCATAGATATAAGTAAATAATAATTCCAAAGAAACATGATGTACTAAAAAAGATACCGAGCTAAGCTCGGTAACCCAGGTAGGTACTATGTAAATAAGTTAAAAATAGTCATCAGTATATGGCGGGATTCATATCTGGATTCTCGAAATGGAAATGTTAAGCATTCACTATAAGAGCTACTTGTAAATTTTATGCTATGGGATTATAATTTTATTTCAATGTTTGATAGCAAATGATTTGAAAAAACGAAAATTGTCAAAGAGTCAAAAGGCGAAAATTCAAGCGAAGCAACGGACCGCGCTCGCCGTCAAGAAAAAAGCTGCCGCCGCCGCCGCCGCCTCCGCCGCCAAGATGGCCACTTCCTAGTCACTTGCAGTTACCATTGACAAAGCAGTACTACCATTGATGTGACTTTGTTTACCGTATTCATTCTAAGGCAATAGGAATCTTGAGATTAAACTCCTAACAACATCCTCTCTCCAATATTAAACATCTATCTCGTTCTCATAGGGCCGGGTATCTTACTTGTTCCGTGCCGGCTTGTTTTGACTCTCTCAAATCCACGAGACTCCCAAAAAGAGCGGTGGTCTGGGTCAGCCTATATGGGTTTTTCATTACTATGAATTGGGAACTGTCTTATTGTTAGGTGTGTAATCTTCAAATAGTACCTTTAGCCACAGAATAATAAGTACTAGTAGTACTTTAGCTTCATGGTATTAATATATATTTCCGTAGACTAAGTTGTACATATGTCTATTTAACATGTAGTAACACACGTTGATACTAATAATTCACTGGTCAATTTTCAAAAGCAAAGTTCTAGCAACACTGGCTGTCAAAATTAAAAATATACCTAGGTACCTATATTGATGAGGTCTCAAACGTCTCATGGGGCCTGCTAGCTCACTCTCGTAAGGCCGGTCTGTTTCGACGTTGTCCAGTTTAGAAAGAGTTAGCAATATTACATATCGGTACAGCGGGGCTATTGCGTAACTCGGTGACGAAATGAAAGATACTACGAACTGCAATTGGGTGTCGAACCAAAATGTCA
>DVZL01003980.1:0-13384 GCA_018236625.1 Lasaia peninsularis | reverse complement strand
ACACACACACACACACACACACACACACACACACACACACACACACACACACACACACACACACACACATACACACACGCGCACATATAACCGTATTCCGTCTGAATGGGTTCTTCGAAAACCAACATCGAGAATTCTGACTTACAAGGGGTTCGTTTGTAATCCACCAAAACACGCGTAGTAAAGGATTGTTTTTTTCTAATATTAATAACAATTGAATTTAACTTTTAAGCATTTTTTTAATATTCGTTTTACTATTTGAAATATTTTGTTAAATGTCGACATTAATACAATACTACCACCGGATCGGACTTGCTGCCACATATTGAAAGGATTTGGCGAGTTTTGTGCGTTATCGTTACAAATTAGCGATTCAATCGTTGTGATGCGCTTGTGTAAACGTAGTAACGTAAAAGTGTAAAAGATTTATGTGTATAATGTTATCTTCAGTCAACAACAGAATCTGTCCGGTCCCAATCTGCTCGGGTTACTGAATCAGCAGCAGTTCGCTCAGCCAGATCTTTCGCTTCACAACAACATTCTTGGTGCACAACCTGGTATGTTTCTATTACTTTTTATATTAATTTAATGTTTTATATAGTCATATTTTTTGTGTCACTCGAAATTCCACAAATCATTGTATTTCAGGGGCTATCGAATAGTAGTAGGTACCAGTTTCCTCACTAGATAATTCATTAATTCGTTAATCTTACATTAGCAGCCGACTCATAGGATAGCGACGCACCTATAACATCTATGATGTCTACAGACCACTACTGTCTCTTATCATCAGTAGAGCCATGTGGTTGTTCGCTGTCTTATCACATGGAAAACGAGCATAGACGCATCCACCTAGATAACTGTTCAATACAGTTTCAGTGTAAAGGTTATAGACAACATTGCCTTCAAATTTATGAAATGAATATCGCTTACTATGGGTATATTTAAACTGTGTACAATAATTTTCTATAAAATGTGTCACTACTTTATCTTATATCAAAGATCAATAGAATCAACGATAATATAAATTAGTTTATTCAATCAATTTTTATATTATACAATATTCCTACCCTAAACTTTATGGCCCAAGATCCCGCTATACAACAACCTTCACCGAGCTGATTACTGTATTAGTGTACATGTATAAGTCTCCTTCGACCGAAATAATTATTTTAATCAATGCTAGTATAATATATTAGTATTTATATAATACTAGCTGTCCGCCCGCGGCTTCGCCCGCGTGAATTATTTTAATAATACATGCAACTTTCAAAGGGCAGACATTTTTCCGACTTATAATAGGTACTAAACGCGTAAAAATATACCCTCTTTTTAATGTAGTCAGTTAAAAAGTAGCCTATGTTCTTCCTCAAAGTCTACTCTATCTCTGTACAAAATTTCATCAAAATCGGTTCAGTGGCTTAGGCGTGAAAGCGTAACATACAGACAGACAGACAGAGTTACTTTCGCATTTATAATAGTAATTCTTAAAATTTGGTTCTCTTTCGACTAAAATTATATCTACGCTCGAGATTGATTTCAGGATTTTCATAGGATGAACATAATTTGACTCCACATAGTAATGTTTAATCGTGATTCTTGACTATGTGTGGAATCGACAAATGCGAATCCGAAAGTCGAAAATGTTCACGCTAGAGGTTCTGGTTTAGACTTTAGATTTATTAAGATTATTGGCCTTTCTTTTTTTCTCAGGCCGCGGACCATAATTGCGCAAAGGTATCCGCACATATTATGCCCTTGATGAATTATGTTTTAATTAAGCTATTACAAAACATTACTTTCATATTTAATGTCGGTATCGACGGTGGTTGACGGTTATGCAATTTTACGAGTAAATACGTTCAGAGTGGTCAATTGCTGTGTTGACTCATTTATTTATATTAGTACCATACTTCGATTTTTTTTAATTAAAAAAACTAACCTCTATATACACATCAAATTTGAATAATCGCACTAAGTACAGATAAAAATTTGATTTTTTTTTATCCTGAGATTTTTGTAGATAGTTTTTAAGTTGGTATTAATATATTGTCACATTAATCGTTATAACTGCCCAATGCCTCAATATATAATACGCATAGCATGCCTCCAAAATTTTATGAAAAAGTTCGGTGATGTTTTACTAGAGATGCGCATGTGATTTGGCATTGGTTAAACCGGTTTGTCTACAGCTGGCAGTCAAGACCACCTGATTACATTCAGAAGGCGAAATTGTTACTTTGTAGTTTGTACATGTTTTTAGGTATTACATTAAATATTGACCAAAAGTAATTAATTGTTTGAAAAAATTCACTACTTTACGTATTTTCATGCCACTGAACTCGGTTTGCGAAGCTTTTCACGAGATCTTTTTGTTATTAAGCAACTGTTTTCTAATAATCTGTTTTATGTTATTTATATGTTCAAAAGATTTGCTTTATTATTTTCAAATGGCCAAGGATTAGAACTCTACCCGGGAAAGTATTGATGTCTTTAAAGAAAGAGTCGGTAGATATATTTTATCTTAATTTTCGTCCACCTTCGTCCCCTTCTTCACTTTCCATCAGGTGAGATATTATAATTACCTTATATTAAGATACCAGTTATTAAAAAAAAGTTACAAATAAATCTTCAAAAAAACGAGTTACGTGCAAAAAATCGTGTCATCACCGGGTGTTTTGTAGTAAACTTTCTGGGTTAGTCTGACACATGTATATGCCTCCGTGACACGTCGTGACACTTTTGGTAATTTGATTATCGACTTCATTTCCTTAGTTTTTGGAGCACTGGATGGCCTTTGTTTCGAGGATTGATAATTTGCAGGTTTTTTTGTGTTCCTGATCTTATGTAACTAATAACTCAATTTAAATGTTGAAACTCCCCTCGCCTTTGTCCCCGTGAAAACAGTTCATATCTAACTTCTACAACGTGTTGTTAATATAGATAATTTTAGCTTAGCGCAATGAAATGACACACATAACATGGGGTGTTTTCTAGGCTTGAAGCCAGAAATTTCTTTGTCGCTTGAACTCGTTGAAATCCATACAAATAAATGAAATTGGAGTGTATGTATGTAATATTAAAATAACCGCTGTTTACTAAATGCATATGATTTAAAAGATTATTGTACCTACCAAAACAACCATTTTTAGAATTTTTGTCTGTCTGTACCCGCTAATCTCTGAAACAGCTCGACCGATTTTGGCGGGACTTTCGGGGATTTTTTGACAATTCGGGGTCGGTTCTAATTTGTGACGTCATAAAGACAGTAGACTTATTCGAGAATACGGAGTGGCTGTCATTCTGGACTTCCAGTTGAGTCGACCTATTGGCTGACGTCCAACTGTTCCTAGGTCTAACTGGATCGATGTAGCGCAGGCGAGTCCTCCAGCCAACTTCTGGCTGGAAGCCTAAAAGGGAAAATTGATCTTGCGAAGGTCAAGTCGCTTGTAAGTCACCAGCCTGTACGTCAGGGTCGAGGTTCACCAAGCTTCAATAAATTTTGATGTTTTACTCGTTATTTGACACATGTTACTACAATGCACGGGGAAACCGTGTTGGTCCCTTGTGTAGAAAACACGAAATGCCACTCTGCCTTAATGACATTTCCGTGTGGGGTAGCCGGTAGACCTGCACATTAGGCCTAAAATTCCAGCCACAGGACAGTGACGCACCTACAACATCTATGGTGTCTATAGGCCGTGGTTGTGTCTTACCGTCAGTAGAGCCGTGTGCTTGTTCGCTGTCTAGTCTCATAAGAAAAACCCTCATATATTTATCAAAATATTTCAATTGCTAGTTCCTAATAATGCTACACCATGTATTTATCTCACATTGCGATCACCCTCTGTTCTCATCTATCTTCCAGATATTGATCCGACGAACTTGACCTGCATATCCGATCTTCAAGGTCACAGAGCCTACTTTATTAACGATAGTTACAGTGAAAGAGAACAAGTTCGTTCGAGTTGCAGCATCCCTATATGACTTACAAAACCAGTTTTAATCACTTGTAATAATGGTACATCCTGTGTATATTGCACATTGTTATCATCCTGTATTCGTGTATCCATCTTCCAGATATTGATCCGACGAACTTGACCTACATATCCGAACTCCAAGGGCACAGGGCCTACTTAAATGTTTATGGATTGTTATGGCGGGAAAGTATATAATATGAAAGCCCGTTCCAGTTACTCCATTTTGTCCCTTCTGAATTCCCAACCCTGGTTTTACTTTCCGTCATAACCTTAATGATCACTATTGTCGTGTAAAAAAGCCTGTGACTTAATGGTACAAACTTCAGTAGTCCAGGTTCGAACCCCTCCATGTATCAATGTGTTTTTCTAAAATTTTCTAAGCTCTCTTACGGTGAAGGAAGACATCGTGATGAAACCCGGAATTTGTGGCCGATATTGCGACGGACTTTCCATTTTTCACATCATGGGTAATATTATCGTCGGCTAACCATGGGTGCATATGCCTGCCATCTGCCTACTCTTTCGGGTATATAGGTGTGACGATATATATTTATTTTTATTGTCGTGTTCCGTGCTAAAGGGATGGTGGGGATTTTTTCTTAAATATTTGTAAATTCGCCTAACATACGAGATATAATAGTACAATCCTGATATCTCTAGAGATTTCCTAGTAGAGATAGTAGTATTAATAAATAGGTAGAATATAATGGAAGACTCAGGGAGACTATCGAGTGCCAAATGTCACGATTCCTACATGTTTGCCTAGCCACCTCTACGTTCATTACTCTGGACACTGGTTTCGGAGAATCTTAACAACATCCTCAAATAATATAAAATTACCTTCACGCCTATTATCCCGAAAGAGGTAGAAGTGTGCTAGTATATCCACGACTCGTTTGTCCAGTCAATATACAGGAACACCGACGATTAGACTAGGGCCCATGATGTGATAGGTGGCAAGCCGATCGCCACGTCGGGCGCATCCCAATTCCGGGAAATATAAATCTTACTCAGAATAATCAGAAAAATATTTTAAGAAAAGTTGCCCGATCTGGGGATTGAACCCGGGACCTTAAGCGGCTAACGATCTTAACAGACGATAGCCGTACCTATGCACCACAGAGGCATTAATATATTTGAGCAATTCTCTCTGGTTACAGCCATCCACATTCGCATTGTATATATCTGTTTTGTCAATCTTACATCTTTCATTCTATTCACACGACCAAACCATCGGAGCATACCCTTTGTCATTTTTACACCGACACTTTCTTTCAATCGTACTCTATCTGATCTCACTATTATAACTCAATGGCCACGTAAGCTTGGAGTATTTCATCAACAGTAAACTCAACATCCGCAAGTAACAGCTGGTTCGATATAAAGTAAAACTAATACTTTAACTCGATTACAAATTGACTAGTTGCACTTATCACCTGCTCTTATCGTCGAAAAACTGAACCATATATACCAGAATATTAAATTTGTTAAAAACAAAAACAGGTTTCCTGACTATAATAATTGACAGAGCGAATCGAGTTCCTAGTCTATATCGACTTTAATTATTTTATTTAATTAAATTAATTATAATATCGTAATAAACTAAGATACATATAAAATTTATTTTTAAGATATATGATATATATACTGATAAATGTGATGTCTGCATATGAGTAGGTACCCTTAAATAGTTAGTTCCGTGTTTTAAGTAAGTTTATCTATTCTGTCAGATAACATATATCGCAATGTATTCGGACACTTTTTAATTTAATTTTATTATATCATGTCTTATAACATTTAATGGACACATCAACATCTTACAGAAAATACACCAATATTTTACTTTTTATCGGTTATAGAAGTAATATAGTATAGAAGTTATATGTCACAAGGGTACCTCATTTAGCTCAACTCTATCTTGATCCCCTTACCATAAATTGAACAACAAAAAAATACAATACCAACAAACATGTGAATTAGCCAGAATTTTAATGACAAAATTATTTAATAGTCTTTAAAAAGTAAATTTTAGATAAGACTACCATAACCTTTATATCCTGATAGTATGATAACTCTAGTACATCACAGCCAAGTCACCCATTATAAATAAAAAGTATCCTCTCATTTTTCAATAACACTCTTTTGGTAAAATAATTTTTATACGAGTAGTATAAGAAGGCAATAAAACAGACGGATCTCTTTATCGTTAAATTTACATAGCACCTATGATGCGGTGCTAAAAACTTTTTAGGGTTACGTATTCGAAAAATAAAAACGAGACCCTATTACTAAGACTCCGCTATCTGTCCGTCTGTGTGTCCGTCACGAGGCCGTCTAATGAGCCGTATTAGCTAGTCAATTTTCAAAAATGATGTATGTCTGTTGCCGCTACACAACAACTACTAAAAACAGTATCTTCCATACAACAAAATTTGTCTTCTGGCAAGTTTTACTGGTAATGGTACGGAACTTCTCGTGCGTAAATCCGACTCGCAGTCGACCGCTTTTTTTCTCTGTTTATGAATCAGCTGCTTCAGGATCTTATGCATTTAACGTCAGATATTTGAATATTTCTGGACAAATTAAAAGAATTAATTAATCTTGTATCGTATGTGCACTTAACGCTGATAAAACATAAATATATGTATAACATATAGATAACAAAATAAATAATAATTATAAAAGCTTATTCCACAATTCATATCCACATTATATTAAGATTATTGTCATATTTCACAGGTAAAGTATCTGGTGTGGGTACCTACCTGAACATCGACTGCCGTTGTTATAATTTTGACGCAGTAAACTTACAAATTACCAAACTCCGTCAAAATAATCTCAAATGTTGTCAAAACAGGTGTCATATTTTGTTATTCTTCATATTTAAAAAAAGTACTGAACCAAACACATCTAAAGGGTGATACAAAAAAAGAATAATAAAAATACAAATGTAGTTTAACCCCTGTACTATCTCGTGTAAAAGCTATGTTTTTAAGGAGTAACAAACACACGCACGCACATACTTTTATAATATTAGTAGGAAGTTTTCCACTGTGTTGGTCTGGGTCTCATGTGTAGAATAGACTATCTGCCCTTCTACCAGGCAGCTCGTAAGAGACGAGCATGGAAGAACTGGGTCACACTCAACAAGACCGCTGGTGGTAGTGTTGTGCAGCAACTCGACCGGTTAAGGAATCCACCACCTTACCTATTGTTGCTGTGATAATGTCGTGTTCCGGTGTAGGGGGTAAAGTTGCGCATCAGATCTATTATCCCGGCCATAGGACAACGACGCACCTATAACATCTATGGTGTCCTTAGACCACGGTTGTCTCTTACCACGAGGAGACCCGTAGGCTTGTTCGTTGCCTTATCGTATAAATTCGCCAGTAGTCATTTGTCTAGAATATTGGCAGTCCCGTAATTTAGGCCTCTCTCCTCTAAACTATAGAGTAGCTGGGTTACGCAATACGGGCACAGAAACATTTCTCGGGAGAATTTGGTATGTTTTGTAATATACTAACGCATTCTGAGAAGACAGTTCATTTTATACAATCATAGTTCTTTTGTTTTTCAAAGCTTGTGATTGTGTTTAGGTATTTCAGTACCTGAGCGACCGAGCTTGGCTTGGTAGTTCTTTTTGTCAGCTTTCACTTACTTGAAGAAAATGTCATCTGACGGACGAAACCGGAATTGGTGTTATGTTACACCAAGTGCTACCGACAGACTTGTATAGATGTCGTGATTTTCGCAATTTTATTTCAAAATCTAGCTCAAACCTATCTAGATCAAATAAAAAGAAAGGTATTAGATAGATAATATACGATGGGATTTTTTTGTATTACTAATGTTTTGCAAATCTCGTGGTTCATTCTACTCCTCTGAGCTTTGTAGTCGAGCGCTTGAATTTGACGACTCAGCCTTAGAAATCTTTATTAAGAACTGTCCTCCAAGAGACCGAACCTCGACTTGGTGTTGCGTTCTGATTATTGGGGGATCCGCGTTGGGAGTAAACTCCTTGTGACCACACCCAAGAATAGTATATTAAAAAAAGGTCACTATATCAAGGTTAAATACTGTTATGTATGTATGTTTTAGTTCGATTTTTAAAACGATCTTATCATGTACACGATACGATGTACACGCACTGTGCGGGATGAGAGCGATATAGAATTAAGCGTAACAAAACTTTTTTACGTAAATGGTCGAGCGTAGCCGGTGTCCGACTTTGACGCACGAGGTCCCAAGTTTAATTATCTGATAGGGCAACATGTTTTATTAGTTTATTTTTTAGTTTATCTAGAAAACAAAACTTAGTAAGTATGTGACATGTGTCTTTCAATACCCTTTCGAAGATGTGGACATGACTTTCTTGACACATCTCTATGGCACAACCTGGCGCTAGTTAAGACCGTTAGCCGCGTAGGGTCCTAGGTTTAATTCCCAGGTCGGGCAACTTTTCTCAGTAAGCATTACATTTCCCGGGATTGGAATGTGCCCGAAGTATCGCCACTTCGAGCACCTATCACATCATGAGCCCTAGAACTTTGGCTAATCGTGGGTGTTCTAGTATACGTACTGGACTTACGAGTCGTGGATATACTAACACACCTGTATCTACCTCTTCGGGGATAGTGGGCGTGAAGGTACTTTTTTTAAAAATTATATTTATTTATTCCATAAAGAGCCTTGTAACTTTGACGTATTATATTATTTCCGTGAAATCATGATACAGTACAATAAATATATTTTACTAGCTGACCCGATGAACTTCGTTTCACTGGATACATAAACATCAATCAAACGTTTGACAGGTAAGAACAGTTTGTTTGGGAAAATCAAATTGTCGTTTTTAGCGTTTTCCTTGCAATTTTGTTATATTTTCTCATCGTTTAAACCTTCCCTGGACTTTCACGAACATTACAAGACCAAAATTAGCCAAATCGGTTCAGCCGTTCTCGAGTTTTAGCGAGACTAACGAACAGAAATTAATTTTTATTTATATAGATTAAATATTTTAACTATATAGTTTAAAATTTAAACTTGTTGGACTTGTTATTTTACAACAGAAATTATGATTTCGTGTTCCAAGAACCAAAAGGAACCTCTTTCTGTCCGGGAGTGCCGGGATGTCATACCGCTTTTTTTTCGTTCGAAAAATGCTAAGATATTTGGTAAATCCATATTTTCAGATATTAGGTAAGCGTTATCTTCTTCAAAACGTTATCAAAATTACGAATTATGAAATTCGATAAACTGATAGTGATGCATAACCTCAAATTACACACGTGGACACAAGTCAGCTGATATGTTGCCACAAACAACGTGGTATTGCCAGTTTTAAAATATTAATAATTGTGGTAGTCATGGTAGTGTTTTGCTATGAGTGGAGCTGTATGAAAAGTAAAGAAACACATTTTCGATCCCGGCTTTGGTTGGTTTAATGTTTATATTGGCAAAAAATTTTTTCATTAGCAAATTAGTGAGCTTGAATTTTGTTTTAGTTAAATTTTTATTAACTAATAAAGCAGGTTTGATCAATTTGTTTTTTTTTTACGTGAATTATATGATAGAATTATACTTCTATGAATCAGTACTTTTTGAAATATTAAAAAAAGTCTTTTCCTTAGACGACTTGATAGTGAATTTGAAATAGATGTTTTGCAGTTTATTATGACGTTATGTACCTAATGTCACCCAATGGGAAGTATCAAAGATATATAACAGTAGATACGTATTCAATTGTTGATAATATAATACAATGAAAAAGATTTATTTTATTATAACAGTTTTTATGGTTTTAAATGTGTCTATGTTCGAAGTAGTATAACTACTGAAATATTGAAAAATTCAGAAAAAAATTACATATGGGCCAGGCTGGACGGAGTTCGCCAGAATGGCTAGTAATTTATATTTGTTACATTTTTAATCACCAAGACTCCGCTGTCCGTCTGTCAGTCTGCACCAGGCACTTATGATGCATTTCTGTTGTCACTATAACTAAAAAATTAACAAAATTACTCCCATACAACAAACTTTATTTTTTTGCCGTTTTTACAGACAATGGTACGGAACCCTTTATGCTGGGGGGCCCACTCGCATTTGATGGATTTTTAAAAATTATCTAAAGCCAGTCTTCAACATGAAAGTTTATTGTACATTCAAATGTATAAAATCGTAATTATAGACTTCGCGTAATCTCTTATCAGTCAGTGATACATAATCTAGGTATTATCGACGCATGAATTCGCTAATGATAAATTTCAGGGATAACTGATTGTTGTAGTCGACGACAATTTCCTTATTATATCCAACAGGTAGCTGATTTTATCTACTTTTTACTCGATTACATCGGAATCAACTTTATTACAAGCTTTTATGTAATTTGTCACAATTATAATATGAATGTGTGTGTTTAATCTGGCTACTAACTTGAAGGTATTTAACTCCAACTGATTTGAGCTGAAAATTGGCATAGGTACACGTTTAGTTTTTGTGCCTGATATGAATGAAAGAGCTTGTTAAAAGGAATAAAACAACAACGTTATTCTAAATTTAAATTTAAAGCAATATGGATAACTAGTTTTTCGCGAGAGTTATTTAAATAACACACAAAACTTTCAAAGGGCATTTATTGACTAGCTGTGACCGCTACTTCGTCCGCGTTTTTATTTCATTATTTTATTTTATAAATTTCTAGAACAAAATTCTAAAATAAATGCATCAAAATCGTCAAAATCCTTCCAGCCGTTTCAGATACTAGTGGGTACAATTATACAGACAGACAAAAATAAAAAAAAATACTATTTCGGTATGCCTGCCTTATAAACCAACATAATAATGTATTAAAAAAGCGGTTAATTTAATATTACATACAGACACTCCAATTTTATTTATTTGTATAGATTTGGCGCGACTCGTCTGGTACTCTGTGACCATAGTCCCCCGCCTACGCACAACCGACCAACACGCACATAGTTTTTCTTGTGTGTTCAAAAAACCGTACCCCCATCAAGGTCGTGACGTCACCCAGCCGTTGACATTAATGACGTAGCTTGGGTCCGTGCCAATATCATTTTAGTAATATGCTGAGGCTGGTCTAACACGGTGCGGTTAAAACGCTCGTCAGAAATGTTCGTTAGGAAAAATTAGGCAAGCTCCAGTTCGTTTGTTTTTTTAATATCTTTTTTTATTCATACTCCTATAGAGAAACAAATATGTCCATAAGATAAAGAATACACATTACTTATTCCTTGAAAGATAGTTCTTTTGCGTTATTAAGCGGAGACTGAGATTGTTGTATTTGTTCAGCTTCAGGCGTATTCCTCACTTTATCGATTGATCTATTCCTTAACCCTGAATATTAAAACACCCTACTTTACCTTACGACATTTCTATAATATGGCGGCAGGAAAAGGTGAGGCTGTGGAAGATACTAGTTTCGATGACTTGTAAAATTATATAAATATAAATGAAATAATAATATATAAATGAATGTTTGTCGATGAACTCAAAAAATACTGGACCTATTATTTTTTCACGGAGAAGGTTTGTCTGAGATGTCACTCGCCACCAAGTGACGCTGCACGAGGTGTCGTCGGCGTAGCAACGTCATAAAAAAACAGGTAATGCTTGCCATTCGAAGACAGAGAACGTTAATTTTTAACGAAAGCTAAGATTTTCAAAATACCTTCCTTGGTTTCTTATGCATAATCTACATCTACGTGTTCGAATGGCAAGCATTACTTGGTTTTTTATGACCTTATTTGAAAGACTATTGTGTGATGTAGGGTATTGAAAACATTTTAGAAGGGCATTTCGGGTTTCAATAATGTTCTTTTTACTAAATTACGGATAGATATGTTCAAATTACGATTGTGAAGAAATTTGAAAATTTTCGATTTTCATGTATTAAACATATGATATTACTTTTGAAATTGTTACAATAGTAGGCCAGCTATGATTTTATGTGTAAAGAATAACCATATGTCAAGGTAGTTTTTAACAGCATCAGCAAAATTTTGGTAGTACATTTTTTTTCACAGTAATTTTTCAAAAATTGATTCTATTCTCGCAAAGAAATAAAAGCTGCAAATAAAGTAAAAAAAAATAAAAAAAACTATTCCATAATTATTACACTAAACGAGCTTATTTTATGATTAGTAGTCTATTGCACTATGTCTATAGAAACTACATTCGAATCGGTAGATTAGTTCTTACAAAAGAATGGTTTTTGTATTAAGAATATTAAAATTTCATAAATTTTCTAGGAAAAAAATCATAAAATCTAAACCTTAAGTTTTAGCTGAACTCAAGTCTTATCTAAATGATAAGTCATGATGTCTTCTAGTTAAAAAAAAATTTTGGACCACTGGAAATGGACCACCCTGTATATAAAAAAAACACTAACCTGTATTAACGGTGGCGCGTACGATCTTTTACCAGTCAATTTGCTTAACGATAAATGTGTGATTGAGTGATTTTTACCGACTGCTCGTACTATGCCAGATAATTCAAATTCCATGCCTGAAAATAAGTTAGTATACATGTACACGAGTTCTTTAACATGAATGTATGTTTTTCTCTATTTAAAAGTCGTAGTTTTTTTCTTTAAGTAGTTTTTTAATTAAAATAATGTTTTGTATGTATGTTAATAAAAAGTTGAAATTATTTAAATAAAATTAAAATTTTAAAAGAAAAAGAAAAATGCCTTTTAAATAAAGTATAATCCTTTGTTTAAAAAAAAAGTTACAAAAATTGATTTCTTTATCCAAGGTACATTATTGAGAACGGAACTGTATTTTTTAAGAATCTTTGTCTGTCTGTTAGTTTCCGCTAATCTTTAACGGCTGGACCAATTTTGACGGGACTTTCACAGGCAGACAGCTGATGTAATAAGGAGTAGCTTAGGCTACTTTTATTTAGGTAAATTTAAGCAATTTTGTGAATCAATAAAGTGTTGTGCTTAGAAAATTTAAAGACAATGCTTAGTTAAAGATACGTTTTATTTTTAAGACGGTGTATTTTTTGGCAAAGTGGATCCCTACCCGGGTAAGTTACTGCATAACACTCATAACACCAGAATATGACCAATATTGGAAGTAACTTAGTCATGTATTATCGTTGTCTAATACTCATAAACCGAGTCATATAATTTGCTTGCATTAAGATCAATCTGTGTAATTTGTCCAGGGATTTTTGTTTCTTATTTACTAGCTTTTCGCCTTATAATACTGATTGCGTAAAAATTGCGTACTATTCTCATATATAAGCTATCAGACTGTAAACACACGGGTCTCCTGATGGTAAGAGACAACCGTGGCCTACAGACACCATAGATGTTGTAGGTGCGCCACTGCCCTGTGGTCGGGCTGTTAGAACTTATGTGCAAGTTTACCGGCTAC
>DVZL01003979.1:0-13386 GCA_018236625.1 Lasaia peninsularis | reverse complement strand
TCTATAGGCGACGTGTATTTCTTACCATCAGGAAATCCGTCTGCTTGTTTGCCTTCCATTATCATAAAAAAAACATCTTGAAAGAGTATTTTTTCTTTTTTGTGATGCTAACCAATATTCGCCGCCTATAATGAAACTCCCGTCACGATTGGTCCGGCTGTTTTATAAATTAGCGGGTCCACACAGAAAGACTAATAAAAAAAATACTAATTTGGCATATGTACCTTGTAAACATACATATGCAATTAGTAAAAAGCGGTTATTTATATACTACATACAGACACTCCATTTTTGTTTATTTGTATAGATAAAAAAAAAACAATTTGCCTTCTGGCTCCCGTCAATGCCTTGTTAATCATAAAAAAATATGATACGCGCGTGAATATTTCATATTTATGATAATACTTAAACCCTTACTAATGGTTTCCGAAGTCAGAGTCGAACTAAAAAGCATGATTAATGTGTAACGCATATCTATGATTATGACAGGTTTTTTCCACAACTGTTAACTTTTTTACGAAAGCCTAAATAGAGGAAGGTTTATTCATCCATAAATAATAATAGTCGAGATTTATTCGAACATAAATGTAAATAGTTCCCATGAATTTTGACATTTGCTGAATTATTATTTTTTTATAAATTAAAAAAGGAAATAAGAGAACAAATTTCTTGATGGGAATACAAATAACAATTCAGCTATTGACAACGATGTTAATGGTGCGTTGATAATTAGTCTTTAAGGAACTTGCTTATGTAACCAATCTAGCCTAACCTCGTAACATGAAGACGGCGAGCACAGAGGTTTTGACAATACAAAGAACCAGGAAGTACCAACCTAAAGGTTCTAATATTATAATGCAGAATTTGTTGATATCTGAGTTTTACATGTGAAAACACTTGGTTTATAAAAAACACATAAACTGGACTCTGATAATAGCGAGCTCTGAGGCAATGGTGCTGGTGTCAATTCGGATAAGACGTCAGTTGAAAAACTGTTTAATTTTTTTGTTTAAAAATAGCGAACAAACAATGGCAATTGATGGCAAGAGACTATCGTCGCATATAAATACCATGTATATCACTGATGCGTCATTATTTTATGACCAGGATCTTAAAACACGTGTGCAAGTATACCGGCTACTGAACCCACCAGCACGCAACACGGTATGTTATAAGTCTTTCCATATATTGCTATCGTTGATCTATATCATAAGCATATAATTTGCGATCTTACGTTAGATCTTAATTTATTGTTGATGTTAAAAATCCGTAAAGTGCGAGTTGGCTCACAAATGATGAGTAAAAATGGCAAAAATCACGCTCGTTGTATGAAAACATCCTTTAGATTTAAAATAATGATTAACTACATAAATTTATGAATTGAACTTTATTTTTGTATTATAATTTTTAATTTTACTACATTTTTTATGGAATAAGGAAGCGAACATGTACACGGGTCTTCTGATGGTAAGAGACAACTGTGGCCTATATACACTCATAGGACCATTATTGTCTGGTGGCCGAGCTGTTAGACCGTATATGCAAGTCTACCTTACTCTCTTGGCCGGAACACGACAACATTAAAGACATTATAGCGGCAGGAAAAGGTAAGGCAGTGGATCCCTGCCCGGGCGAGTTGCTGCACTGCAATCTACCACCAGTGGTCTTGTTGTAAATTGACTATTTTTCTGAATATTTTGTAACTTTTGTACAGTATTTACTGACTAACAAATAGACCCTTTAACTCCATTTGTTTAAGGACAATGCCACAGACACACACACAAAGACACATCAAACTAACTCTTATTTCCTGTTGGGGTTACAAATGTATTAAACACACGAATCATGAAAGAAAGCAATTTCTGGATATTAATAAAAGAAAAGAATATTATGTTTAGCACAACCACCGCTTTGTGGTTCCTTTCCCAGAATACATCCAAAAGCATTCAAGTCACGCATTTCCTACGAGATGTATTACAGATAGATAGGTCTCGCTGTGGAATCTATAAGTGTATTTACTTCCAAACTCGCGTTATTTTATTTTTATATTTGTATGCGGATTGTGTTTTCGTGACATCTGTGTATTCGAAACTTTTAATAGTAGTGGATATAAACCAAAGAGATATAAGATTTTATGCTGTTAAGAAATATTTTTAGTCTACGCACAGTAGAAACAGATGATGTGTTTAGGATTGCGTAAAAAAAAGGTAAAAACGGAATCCTATTACTACTTTACTTATTTTACGGACTTTGCTGTCCGTCTGTCTGTTTATCACCAGCTTGTATCTCATAAACTTAACTTAACATAGAAATCTTGCATTTTCATAGATAGTGTATTTCTATTATAACAACAAATACTAAAAACATACTAAAATAATTATATAAAGGATACTTCCATACAACAAACTTGAAATTTGTCCGCTTGTGTAACTTGACCAGTTTTTTTTGAAGTCTAATCCGAGTCTGCTATTGTTAATACTAAAACCAAATATTGTTTCAAGATCACAATTTAAATAATTATACGAATAAAATGAAGTTTCAAAATGAATGATACAAAGTTGTAGTATAAAACTAAGAAACAAAGTCTCCCATTCTTGTCTGTTCCCATGTCTTATTAGATCTTTAGACATATGTACCTACTCAACAGATTTTGATGCGGTTTTTTAATAGATATAGTCAGAGACAATTGTATATATGCATAATAAACCCGTGAGAAGCCGGGGCGGGTAGCTAGTACCTAACTGATAAACCAAAGAGAACATAGGAATGCTTGTATGTAACATTTATGACATAAGACAGAATATAATAAAATAAACGCTATACCCTATTGTCATAATGCCAGTGCTCGCTGTGGTCGTGTGCCGGTAGACTTGCACACGTGATCTAATTATCCCGACCACAAAATAGCATCTTAACATCAGTTGAGCCATTTGCTTGTTCACGGTGGTATTAAATTTTTTACGAGACATTAATTTTTTATTCTTATATAGGAATTGAACCAGCGTCCCTTACTAACTTTAAATTTATGAATTTTTTTTGAGTTATAGTACGCTATAGCTATATGATCATTTATATCCAACGACCACTACGCGTTTATACCCTACGACCCTGAGAAGGACATCGTCTACTTTGTATTCCTGTTGTTAAAATGTTTCCTGTGAGAAACGACGGGTACATAGTAATTATGTTTTAAAATAATTTCTATAAAATACAAAGTTGACTAATGTAGATAATTTTTTGTTACAAAAGAAGTTACTAAAATTTATTCGCTAGCTAACTATTGTCTGAGACTATACCCACAGATTAACCACCGCGTTACCTATTCTTGCAACAATAGCGTCAGTGCTCGCTATTGTCGTGTTCTGGTTTCTGGTTCTGGAGGGTAGGGTAGCCGGTAAATTTACTCAAGCAACAGGCTTACCATCCCAGCCTCAGGTTGGCAACGCACCATTTCCACCTTTGGTGTCTATCTTTCGGCGACGTGTATTTCTTACCATCGGAAAATCCGTCTGCTTGTTTACCTTCCAATATCATAAAAAAAATAAAAAATTAAGAATTTATTTTCATAAAACTACTTTGGTCAAAGTTTTTCGACCGATTTAAATGTTTTTTTATTAACGACTCTGTGAAATAGTTTTTATAAAGCTAGGTGATATACACACAAAACAAATAACAACGGTAAAACGAACTGTCTTTCTTCAGGTAATAAAATAATAATATGACTTTCTTCTTCTTCAGCTTATAGAGGTCCACTGTTGGACATAAGCCTCCTCCATGAGCTTCCAATTCAGCCGGTCTAATGCCGCTCGCATTCATCGACCTAATAATAATAAAACGACCTAGTAGTAATATAATCGGCCAAGTGCGAGTAGGACTTGTGAACTCATATAAGAAGGCTTCCATTGTATTAGCTATAAAAACAAAATCATTTTTGTTGTGTGGGAGCACCTTTATATATTGTTTTTTTTTAATATATATTCTGTGAAAATTTCAACTCATGAGATACAGCTTGTCACCAAGAAAGACAGACAGATAGACACATAGACAGATAGACGGATAGATAGGTACAGCAAAATCTTAGTAATAAGGTTCCGTTTCAACCCTTTTTCTATGAACCAATTTTTTCTTGATTACAACACAATCTGAGAACAGTGGAACTACAAAAGTTGTTAAGGAAATATAATTAAGGAAATTGAAAGGAAAACCGGAAAGGCAATTTAATGTTATCCTTTATAAACAACTATTAGCTGTTCATATGCATCAGATGGTAATACTTAGGTAAAACACGTGTTTCGTTTTCGTTAGTAGGCCTCGGTGGCTTAGTGGTACGCAATTCGGACTTCCATTTTTGTAGTCTAAGCTTGAAACCCGCCATGTACTCAAAAAGTTTTGCTTAACTTAAACTCTTTCGGAATATTTATTTTTTATTTTAATATACAACACAATGGGCTCAATATATACACATAAATAATATTTGAGGGTCTATAGGTAATATTAAAATAACCGCTTTGAACTAAATGCATATGTATATCCACAAGTTATATATACCAAAATAATATATTTTTAGAATTTTGTATGACTGTTTGTTCCCGTCAATCTTTGAAACGACTGGACCGATTTTGACGGCATATTTACTGGCAGACAGTTGGTTTAATACGGAATGGCTTAGGCTACTTTAATTTTTGAAATGTGTAAAGTAAAATAAATAAAAGCGCGAATGAAGTCGCGGGTACAGCTAGTAAAAATATCTCGAGATATGAATTCCAATAAACAACGTCACGCTTCCGAAATCAAATTCCGTCTCCGTAACGAACTCAACAGTCTAATGTCAATCAAACCTACCTATTTGGGATTGTCGCTCATAGACGTCAAGTCGAGTCGTCGCCTAATCCCAACCGGCCCCTTTGACGTTCAATTACAATCTTCTTATAGGCGTTGTATATATCGGATTAGGCTAAAAGGCTGTTAGTAGACGGACCAATGCAATGAACAGCGCTGGGAAATGGTTTTGATTTAATAAGACGAAATATCGATCTGAACGCACATAATGTGGACATTCAAGAGTTGTTCCTTACGTTTATAAGACGATTTGCTGAAATATTGCTTGACTTGATGAAAAATCCGTAAAGTGCGAGATGGACTCGCGCACGAAGGGTTCCTTCTATAAAAACACACACCATAGAGTGTCTATAGGTTTCAGTTATCTCTTACCATCAGGAGATTAATATATTATTATCAGGAGAGTATGCTTGTTTTAGTCGTATTTTTATGAGATAAGGCAGCGGTCTTATCCCATAAAAAAATGGACGTAATTTTTTTTATAAAACTTGTACGACATACAAATTTATATGTTTACAAATTTATATGTTTACAAATTAATACTTCCTGTGTGGTACAGATGAATATATATTTTTATTATAAAACATGTAGTGCTAACATGTATTAACACGCCTTTTCATGTTTTCTGCCAGAAAAGATTAAGATGGCGATCCCTCGTTAATAATCAGGTAGCCATTAGTTATTTTAATGTTAACTACCGAATCAACCAAGCACATTAATAATTATAATTATCCAAAACGAGGCAAGTTTCATTGAAGACCCAGTATAAAGTTACGTACACACTCAGTCAACTATTACTTTTTTAAAAGATTTTATTTAACTTGCATTGTTTGTAAGTATGTATGTTTGGGTGGAATCTTAGAATTAAATTTTGAAGTAGATAACTTCACCCGATTAAGCTGAAATTTTGTATACACGTTCAGTTTGGAACAATGCACGATAAGGTGGACCAACCAGGATGGCGAAATAGTAGCACTTCTACAATATAGGTATCAAATGAAAGGGCCCATTGAGAGCAACTCGAAAAATAATAAAAGCTTTTTTTTAAAACGCCTTTTTTGCCTTTTAACTTATTTTATTATGTAATTGAAGTACTTCAGTAAAAGAAAGGTTTTCTAACAGTAATAAATAATTTGCACATATTGACACCATATGGGAATATATATTCCCATATGGTATGTGTATATACATCAGACAGGCAGAGTATCGAGAGCCAATTTTCACGATCCCTGCATATTTTCCCAGGAGAGAAACCTGTTATTCATCATAATCAAACACTTTTATATACCTATCTATACATACTCATATTTATTTTGTATTTTATTATGTTCATCAAAGCCTAAATTAGTTCAGCTAAAAGGTAACATGACATGCATTGACTGTTTGGCGGTTCAAAGTACACCGGTTCAGCTAATAACAAATGATATAAATAACACATAATATGTGTACGAAGCCTTATGTCGGTAAAAAGCGCAATATTTTCAATACTCATAAATTTAACGATCAATTTTAAATATTTGAACCCAGACAACAGTCTCGTTAACCTTAAGCGGCTTTGATGCATTCTCAAAACTCATAGTTCTACAAAGGTTCTACAAAGGCAGGGTTCCAAAGGTATTTCTGATGCTATCGTCGCACTGGAAGCTTATTATGTGAGTTATAGCTCAATAAATAATTGTACCGTTGCGACACCTGAATACGTCACTGGTCATAGGTGACACTAGCTGAGCCCGCGATGTCGTCCATGTTTTTGATTATTTTATTTTACACATTCCCAAAATAAAATTCTTAAATAAAAGTAGCCTGAGCCATTCCTTATTGAATCATCTGTCTGCCAGTGAAAGTACCATCAAAATTCAAAGATCATATGAAAAGAAAGACAGATAGACAAAAATTCTAATAAATATTATTTTGGTACATAGTACCTTGTAAACATAATATGAATTTAGTAAAAAGCGTTTATTTTAATACTAGCGACCCACCCCGGCTTCCCATGGATGTACTGTACATGTTATATACTTAAAATTTTCCCCTTAAATCACTCTATCTATTAAAGAAAACTGCATCAAAATCCGTTGCGTAGTTTTAAAGATTTAAACGTACATAGGGACAGACAGAGAAAGTGATTTTGTTTTATAATATGTAGTGATTACATACAGACACTCCAATTTTATTTATTTGTATAGATAATAGGTTTGCTAAATGGTTTTTATGGGTCTCCCATACCCTTTGGCTTCTAACCTTTCAAGGTTTTATATTTAATGTTTGACTTTATGACACTAATTAGTGAATATTGAATAACTTGGTCGTATAAAGTTATTAGTGTGAAATATTTGTACGAGATCTGTGCGTAGACAGACCTTAGACGTTTTAAAAGCCGAAAGTTTTTGCAAGCTGGTTTATTATACATACAGGAACGATTGGGCTACTATGAAGTTTGGGTGATCATGGATTGAACTATAAGGTCTTAAAGGTATATAAAATAAATATCTCTGGACAAATTACACAATTGTTTAAGACCCAAAGTAAGCATATTATATATTAATGTTATGGAAACTAATATAGATATTTATACACACAAATATCTGCGTTATTTTATAAATTTAAAGTCCTATCAAAAACCTTAAAAATCACCGAATATACATCGAATATTATCGTCAAACATCTTTTTAAAAGACTAAAAAATAAACGACATGTTTTTAATTGTGTTTAAAAAGTACAAAAAATTCTTGGTTCGGTTCGCTGGTCTCGTGGTACGCGTTTCGGACTTCTATTTCGGTAGTCCAGGTTAGAACCCCGCAATATAACGATGAGTTTTTGAAATGAAACGAAAATAATTTTTGTATATTTTTTCTTACTTAAGTACATTTTCTCCGTGCTCTTACGTTGAAGGAACTGTGATAAAACCTGGCTTGGTACCCGGTCTGATCCGGGTCACTGGTGTACCGGTGAGTATTTAACTGGGTCACTTCCAGCATGAACACTGGTGGTAGAGTGCTGTGCAGCAACTCGCCTGGGTAGAGATCCACCGCCTTATCTATTTCTGCCACTATAATTGTCATGTTCCGGTTTAGAGGATAGGTTTAGAGGTTTAGGGTAGACAACATACTTACACATACCTACATAGTCCGACCACAGATAGCGGTAGAGCCACGGTTATCTCCTAGCATCAGGAGACCTATGTGCTTGTTCACAGTCTTATACCATAAAAAATGTACATAGGTACGTATAATATAATAAGAAAATAAGAGTCAAGGATCCCTAAATATTTAAACTCCCATCAAAATCCTTAGCTTTGTAATTTAATTAAAAGTAGTAGAGTCGATATTGTTTTAAACATTTTATTTTGATAAGATGCATGTGAAGAATTAGCGTGAAACCGTAGAGACATTCACACAGTTCCTAACGCTTAAAGTCGACAGATGAGATGTCAGCAGAAAATTGGCTTTTGTAAAATAAATATGTCGTTTCCACCTCACCATAGTTCGCTAATCGAAATTAAACTCTATATCAGTATTACTAAGTTTCATTTTGCTGAAAATTTAGACGGTTAAGAGAAAAATTTTAATTTTAATCGCAACTTACCGCACAAAAGATTTAATTTTTGTCCACTAAAGGTGGTGATATAATTCGTTTTGTGCATAAAGGATGTTTATTTTTGCCTTATCTCGAGGAGATTATTTTTGTGACAGGTAAAAAGACTTGTTATATTCTTGACAGTTTTACAATCACGTCACGGCGGCGAGACGTGTTTCTTTGACTTTTGGATGTAGAATCAATTAAATCCCATTGATGCGCTTCAAAGTTTAAGATTATAATTCATTTTATAATTCGTCCCGTGTTGATCCAGGGCACGCTTCAAAGAATGTGGGCCAACTGGTTTTCGGCTAATCTATATAAATAAATAAAATTTTATTGTCCCAATTTAATAATAAAATAATCACTTTTTACTAAAAGCATATGCATATTTACAAGGTACATATACCAAAAAAAATATTTTAGAGCTTTGTAAAAAATGGAGCCCTATTACCAAGACTTCGGCGTCCGTCTGTCTATCTGTCTCGTATGTCCTGTGTCCATATTTAGATACTGCAGTCCACCAAAGGGCTCTCCCTTTTGCTGGTGACTTGTAACTCAGGTGTTTTAAACACCTGCCTATTTCAAGCACCAGACTCGCACAACGTTAGACTAAGTACTTCTAAATGTTTATAATAACTACTTAATATTATATAAACATTGTGATGAGTGAATAAATATATATTATTATTGTCTGTCTATTTGTATGTCACCAGACTGCATCTTATGAACCGTGATAGCTAGAAAGTGTTTTCTAAGATGATGCATATCTGTTTCCGCTATAACAAGTACTAAAGGCAGAACAAAATAAATATATAAAGTGTGCTTCTATATAACGAAATTTATTTTTTTGTGTTTTTTACAGATAATGGTCAAGAACCCTTCGTCATTGATGGTTTTTTTCTTAACGTAATCAAATTTAAGATCTGTTATTCTGCAAAACATAACTTAAAAATAAATTAAAATAAGTAATAGCAATTGAAAAACAATTAAAAATGAAACTTTTCGGTTTCGTTAACAAGTTTAATAAAAATAAATCCGTATCCACCACATTTGATTGTAAAATTTTATAGCACATATCATATAGCTTTTAACTTTCCAAGCTAATGAGTTTCATACGTATATGCAAATGTTTTATATTGTCTTGCAAATTGACTATATGATATGATTATTGGGGCTATGAGGTTTTACTAATGGCGAAGAATGAGTCATTTGGGAAATATTCGAGAGTCAAACATTTTTTGTTGTCGTTGTCTATCGAAATTATAGGGCTATGTTTATTGGGATGACTTTTTAGGGTTCCGTTTAAAAGGGTTTAAAAGGGAATCCTACTACTTTTCTGTTTGTCTGTCATTAGGCTGTATCTCATAAACAATAATAGCAAGAAGGTTGAAATTTTCACAGATGATAATATCATATGTTGGCGCTATAACCACAAATACTTAAAACATATTAAAATAAACATATAAAGGCCGTTCTCATACAATAATATGTTTTTTTTTGCCGTCTTTACGTAACCTTTCTTGCGTGAGTCCGGTTTATTATTATTTTCTTTCGTTATAAAGGCCATCATAAAAAAATATATATTTTTTTAAATTGAGGCAACAGAAACATAGGTATTAAGTATCTAATAGGTAAAAGGAGATGCGCTCCCATACAACAAAAGTTATTTTTTGACGTTTTTATAGATGACGGTGATAGACAGTTGAATTTTATATAGATGATGTATTTCTGTTGCCGCTATAACTTAATACTAAAAACAAACTAAAATAAATATATTTAGGGTGGTCCCATACAACAAACTTGATTTTTTTGTCGCTTTTATAGACACTGGTACGGACCCTTTGTTGGCGCGTCTAACTCGCATTTAACGGATTTTTTTTAACGTAAAGAAATTGAAAATCTGTTATTGTGCAAAAAATCACTTTAAAAATATGATAAGTAAAAGCAATTAAAAAATATTTACATAACAAATAGATAAACTAAATTAAAATAAATATGTCAAGGATGTTTCTATACAACAAACATGTTTGTTTTATAAATATTGGTACGGAGCCCTTCGTGCGTAAGTCCGACTCGCGCTTGACGGATATTTGTAAATGTTGTTTTATAAATAAACGGTCAGCATTTATTTGTATTCAAAGAGGGTTAAATAGGATTTTGTATAGTGGAAAATTTTAACGATATTTTACTATTTTGTTGGATACACAGAAGTGGTTTAAATAATGCTGTTCTCAATAAAAGAGATAAGTGGCTTTTGCTGAATACAAGAGGATTAGAGTTAAAAATTATACTGTCCGCCTACGGAGCTGGCTACTCTGGGCTTTGAGCAGCTTTAAGATATCTTGTTCAGCGGAATTGTAAAATATTTTATGATTCTTTAGTATTTTTATTGTATACTAGCTCTGCCCGCGAGTTTTCCGCTTTTGAATTGAGATTAAAAGTAGCCTAAGCTACATCAGCATCTCAGTCTCAGTCAGCTGATGAGCTTGTATCTCAAGAACCGTCATAGCTAGAAAGTTGAAACTTTCACAGTTTATGAATTTCTATTGCTACTATAAAAACAAATACTTAAAATTAAACAAACACTAAAAAGAGAAAAAAAATCAAAGACTGCTCCCACACAATAAAAGTGATTTTTTGGCTGTCTTTGTACATAGCGTTACAGAACCCTTACGCAAGTTCGATGCGCTTTTGGATGGTTATTTATTGCATTGAAAGGCAAATAAGCTGACGTATTTCTGGATGGTATGAAATACATATCGACTATAAAATTTAAGTGGGGAGTTTGAAGTGAGTGACTAAGTTGCAGTTACCCTACCCTCAGTTAGGAACATGACAGTGGCAAGCATAAACGTAATCACGGCAGGATCAGTATAGCGGTAGTATATTTATGTCAATTCAACAAAGTTTATCACTTTTTCTATGTTTTTTTCCATGGAATAAGATAACGGACAAACTTACAGATAACATAGATGTTGTAGGTTCGTCACTGTCCGTAGTGAGACTGTATGTTCAAGTCGACCGACTACTCCGCAATGGAACATGACAATGTCATTATAGTGGCAGGAATAGGTAAGGCGGTAGATCCCTATGCGCACATAGCACTCATGTTGATAGTGACCTAGTTAAATGCTCTTATAAAGGCAAATGGCCTATTCAACATAGAGGACCACGTTCACAAATCTACATATAATTAAATCAGTGTAATAAATATTAAAAAATAATTTATTTTCGTAAAATCTTTATTCGCATTTTCTCATCATAAGTCAATAAATGAAATAAAACAAAATTAAGTAAGCTCAAATCCTATCGTGTTAAATTTTAATCATTTTAAAATGTATATAAGCCATTATTGTTATTATAGCCGTGATTTATCTGACAGGGCGCGCTTGTCGAACAGGGCAAATGCATCCATTCCTTACTGACCCTTGTTTTAAGAGGCATAAAATAAACATCAAGCGTTCATATGAGGCAATGGTTCTCAAAGTTACATCTATAATATCCAAGATTAAAGATTTATTGTACAAAAATGTATAATAAAATATATTAATAGAAATTTTGATAATTTCGATAGCAAATACGTAAAATAATTCTAAAGTTATTAAAATGTATTTTTTTATAGATTTATTATTAAAATCCTTGATAAAGGATATACTTATTATTTTTCTAATATAGTTTTTTTGTCCTTGTCCTGTTTTGTACAAAATTCATCATTATATATTATATATATGAATATTACATATGGGAAATTCAAAAAATGAACATAGTAGCTGTAAAAAGGCATTATTTGTTTGTATATTTCTTAAATAGAAGATTGAACCTTAATATGGATTAATTTTCAAATAAAAAAATAGCAACCTGGTTTATGAACAAGCTAACGCAGAAACCATCTATTATTTCAAAAGTTATTTTTTAATGACTTGGCTCTTTTTTGCATGATATTTATCAGTTTTGCAAACATACCCAAAAAAATCTTATAAGAATCTGAGATTACCTTCTCTTCTACAAATAGAGAAAAAGCAAAAACGATTCACTAACGACCAAAGAGTAGGTCAAAATAAAAAAAGTACCTTCACGCCTATTATCCCCGAAGGATTAGGCAGAGGTATGATATTAGACTCATAAGTCCAGTTGATATACTAGATTCCCACGATTAGTTTAGTTAGTAGGGCTCATAATGTGATAGGTGGCAGGCCTATCAATATATATCCTATACAGTAATGCTTACTCAGAATCGTCTGAAAAACATTTGAGAAAAGTTGTCATACCGGGACCCTACGTGGTTAAAGGTCTTAACAGGCGACAGCCGTACTATTACACCACAGAGGAGATCTTGAATTTCACACACACATACGAATTTCCCTCATTATGTCAAAATTAGGATTAAAGGAAGAAAAGAAGGATGTTTCGAAATCCAATCTCCATTGTGGTTATAGAGGACAAACGTTTGTATGGACCCGTGTAGCCGTCGGAAGCATCTTCTTTATTATAACTAACTACTCCTAATTTGTACGGGTTCATTATGTATGTTATATGCTTTTCTCTTACATCTTTTTATCCATTAAAACCGCATCAAAATCCGTTAGGTAGTTTTAGATCTAAGCATATATAGAGACAGACAGCGGGAAGCGACTTTGTGTTATACTATGTAGTGTAACTGATTAGTGATGTAGAAAAAAAATAAGTTTCACAGTCAACTGCTTCTTAATAATATTTTTTATGGTATAATAGAGCGAAACACATAGGTCTCCTGATGGTAAGAGACAACTGTGGCCTATCAACACTATAGATGTAGTAAGTGATCACTGTCTGTCGTCGAGCTATTAGATCGTGTGTGCAAGTCTACTGGATGCTCTACTCTAATTTACGATTTGTAAATTAACTAAAAAAAATTTTTCCGTCACGACTAAGTTTGAGATCCACTGGCCAGCAGGAACTGATCTTCATCATGAGATAGAGTAGAGCATC
>DVZL01003978.1:0-13386 GCA_018236625.1 Lasaia peninsularis | reverse complement strand
GAACTGACTACACCGCCCGTCGTGTGCTTTGTGTACGCGGCGAGGGCAGTTGCAGACATCGACGTGCAGACGCGGTCTTTATTGCTACGTGGACAAAAAGCCCGCCCCGCCTCATCGTGTGCAAAGCGCCTACAAGCACTCGGAAAATGTGCGTAAGCTCGAAAACTTATTGGCACATCGCGGGCTTCGAACCTGGACTACCAAAAATGGAAGTCCGAAATTCGCATCACTAGGCCGCCGAGGCTCTACTATTTCTAACTCGCTTGCATCTGGATATTTTTGCCCAAACATACCTGTGTACCTACTAGGTATATATGGACAAAAACTCGTAGGACAGTTATGGTTTTTATACATTGTTATTACACATTTTAGACATAAGGAATAACAACAAATAATGATACAAAGTTAATTTTATTATATATGATGAATAAAATTATACTTATTTCTATACATATGTGCCTCCTATAAATATGAGTAACGATTTTTGGCACATTTTGGTAGCTATATAAAACAAAACCACGAAAAGCTCAATAAACTACCTATATACATTATTATTTTATTATGTACCTTGCAATTGTTATTGTATTGATACATTTCAAAATATTGTATAATGCATCAGTCGGGATCTTTTTTAAACAAAATTAGACAAGCAGAAGCTGAGATACAAAAGTAATATTACAAATAGAGTTGGTACGCTAAGCTTTCAACTGAATTTTAGTTAAAATGAGACAGAATTTATTCCCCATGTAGACCATGTCATGATGAGTGGTCATGTTGAAAGTGACCCATTTAACTTATGCTCGTCTCTTACAAGCCACCTGGCAGGAAGGCAGTTGGTCTATTCTATACAGATGGACCGGACCAACATGGTAAAATACTTGTATTTTAAAATTTAAAAACTAGGCAAACGTTCACAAACACATGTTTAATTGTGTAATAAATAACACAAAGGGGCACATTTTTAGTAGAAATCACAGTGGTAATCGCATGTATATGAACAAGCTCTTAATGTAGCGTACCTAAGTCTAATTTACTTGCTTAGTAAGTTTTTTCTCCAAAAGATTCAGCCATCTGCTTAGATTTCTTGAAACTTTTAGTTGCTTTCTCATAAAATTAGCAGTTTTAAGAACCCAAGCCTTATTTTCTTTTATCTTTTTAGTCATTGTAAATGTTAAAAGAGCCCAAACATCTGAATGTAGAGGATACATATGTATTCCTTTTTTAGCTAATAAAAATGCTTTCAGAATGTCTCCTACACTATGTTCAGCAATCCCAGCAGTGGAAAGCATTTTGGCTGGATGTATGTTATATTCAATCAGGTTTTCAGAACACAATGCTCTTTGTGCACAGGAACTAGCTATTTTAGTTGTATCATTAGAATTAAGACAATATTGTGCCATACAGTACCAGAGAAATGCATTATTGGGATATTCATAAATAGAATCTGAAATTGTCTTTACTGCCAAATGCAAGTCACTATTGAAGAACAGAAATGATTTGAGAAACCCAATATCGAATCCAAACTCTTTTTCATACTTAACTAATTCACTCAAGGCTAAACGAGACAAACTTTGGTCTGAATGGACAATTCCGAATGAACATATAGCAAACAGACTGTATGCTGTGGGTTTTTGTTGTGAAACTTGTATACTACGAAATAGAAGTGTTTTTGCATTGTCTGCACCTTTGAACTTATAGTATATGCCAGCCATTGCTACTAAAATGTCAGCTTTTTCTTCATCATCATTACAAAGCCATTGGAATGCTGTATCATAAACTGAATAAGCTTCCTCATAATCAGATTTCTTTAAAAGAGCTAAAGCTAGACCACAGGCAGAATTCAAACTTCCTTCAGTAATAGCCTTGTAAGTCTTTATAGCTTCATCATATCTTTCAAGCCTTAGGTAAATTCGTCCAGTATTCAAAAGTACAATATTTCTATGACTATCTTCAACAAAATTTAGGGCCCTTTCATAAGATTGTAAAGCGCTATGAAGTAGTCCACTTCTTTCCTGTAGAATCCCAATAATATTATTTGCATAAGGGTTATTTGGTTCAAAACTTAAAAACCAATTTACGAGATCCATTGCATAAGGAACTGCATAGAGTCCATCAATGATATACTTTGTTTCGGAATCATTACTTTTAATAGTATTTAAAGTTCGACAAACCCAATCGGCATAACCTAATGTACTTTCTGGATGAAAGCCTAATCGTGACGCATGTCTGAATAAATCCATAGCCTCCTCTTCTTGTATTGCTTCTGCAATTAGAGCTTGCCCAATCCAGCTATGTGGATAGGATGGCAGAGTGGATTGTCCACGCCAGAAACAATAATTAGCTAATTTGTAACGTTCCATTTTAACATACAATGTTCCTAAATTACACCAAATTTTTGCTACAGACCATTTTCGAGTAAGTAGTAATGCTTTAATAAAACAGTGTTGTGCTAAGGCATATTTTTTAAGATACATACATATTTTTCCAAGTAAGTTCCAATGTCTCCAGACAGTGGGTTTCTTTTTAATACAAGCAATTGTGAGCCTATATGCTATGTGGCAGTTAGTTAAATCATTTGAAGCAAGAAAATAATCAAGATATGTGTTTGCCAAATCATAAGATTCTACTTGATGTTTTTGTTTTGCAATCAATGAATAACATGATATAGCAAAAGGGAAAATATCAAGTATTTCCTTTTTTACAGTTTCTTCACCATCAATATTTTTGATGTACACATAAGAATATTTCTTAGGTAACCTGGTAATTAATACTAAAATATCTGCTAGTAAATTCCAAAAGCATAAAATCTTTTTGTCTTTTGTTAGAGCATCAGTCAAATAATTAATAGCATTTTGGGCGGCATCTCTAGCACTACCATAAAGTTTAGCAGCAAATTTCTTTCTAGCAATTCTAATCCAGGTCTCGGCAATTCCTTTTAATGTTACTAATGAACCAGAATCAATTTCTAACACTTTTTTAAATGTAGTTAAAGCTTCTTCATATGAAGTTAGTAATGAGTGAATCAATCCGATTCTAGTTAAACAATGATTGCTTTTAGTAGAGTCTAATGCAATAACTTTGTTATATGCTTTAAGGGCTGACATATATGAACCACGTGAATAATAAGCATCTGCTAAGCATTCAAATGCAGTTGCATCATTATGGTTATGTTTAATAACATCCCTAAACCTCATTATAGCCTTTTCCCATTCTCTCTTCCGTAAACAATGAAGCCCTAGTTTAAAATTTATCCATGAGGTGTCATTTTCTATATTTTGGAGAGCTTTGGTCAATAAATCAAAATCTTCATCGAGCAGCTGTAGTTTTATGTATACCGAACTTAAACTCTTTACTGTATTACTATTGCAATTATTTAGACTGTAAGCTTTTTCGTAACATTTTTTTGCCTTCTCAAAGTCTTTTTTACATTGTTGATAATACATCCCTAAATATAAAAATGTATCTGAATGATCTGCATCTAGTTTTGCAGCTTTAAGTAAGTACATAAGGCTTTTATCATATTGCTTTAGTTCCCAATAAGCTTTCCCCATATTAAATAAGTTTGAAGAGTTCTCTTCCTGATTTTCTAACAAATTAATTATCTCTGTATGTTTATTTTGTTTCACCAAAGTCAACACTTTTAACTGTACATGATAGTCTGTGGACTCTATATTTTGTAAAACATTTTCAACATTTTCATTTATTTCTATGTAACATCTTGCTAATGCTGCTCGTTCGCTATTGTCTAAGGCACTATGTGGAATATCATTTGCAACTTGTATAGCCTGTTTCCATTTCTGTTGTTCAGTTAAAGATATAAATAAGAATTTCTTTAAAACAACAATGAAATCCTTATTTTTAGATTTCATTAGAAAATTGGAAGCTAATTTTTGGGTAACAGACCATTTCTTAAGCATGATTGTACACTTGATAACAAATGTTGCTTCAGTTATATCAGCTTCATGAAAGTTTATTAAAGGTACACACATTTTGTAAGCATCCAGATATAAACCTTCATTAAACATAATCATGGATTTTAAAAGGCCAGGATATTTAGAATTCTCAATTCCAAAAGTAATATCATTGTAATATTTTGTTATATTATTAAAATTAGAATAATATTGTTCTTGTACAAAATAAGAACAAATATATTTACACAGCCATTCTCGAAACATAACAGAAGAAGGAAATATATCCAATTTTAATATTTCTTCTATTGCACTTGTAAAGTCCTGTTTGTAAAGTATGATTTGTCCAAGTAATATGTATAGATTATCATCAACACCATAATTTTTCAAATGTTTAATAAATTCAACAAGTTTTGGGATATCTTCGTCTTTGCATTGAAAACCTGCTTTGATTAACTGTAATAATTGTGTTTCTACAGCTATGTAAATATTTTCATTTGGTTTTGTATCTAAAAAATTAACTAGAGAGCTTATTGACTCATTATTTTTAAGCAAACAGCCTAACTGACCAAGTTTATTTACAATTTCTATAGCCTTTTCATCATCAATCTGTAATTTTAATATCTCATTATAAATAGAGAATAATTTACACCTAGACTCATCATTTTTTCTTTCATAATAACTTGCAAGGCCTTGCCAAGCCAAAACATGATCTGGTTTAGAGGCAATGGCCTTTTGATATGCCAATGGAGCTTGATCAGAATCTTGTAAGGATTTACCAAGGAGCACTAAGGCCATATAGTTTTGTTTATCTTTTCTTAAAATACTTTTACAGCATTCTGTCGCTTCTTTGTAGTTTTTTTCATCCACAAGTTTTCTTGCCTCTTTCAACAAAATTTTGACATCTGCCATCTGTAACATAAGCATCACAAATGTTAACAGCAATTATTATAAACAATTCTTATTAGGATAGAGAATATTTCTTCATCCCTGCAAATAGTCCAAAGTTATGACATCACATCCCGTGCTCATATTTTTCTCACTGATTGAAATTTATTTTTACGTGTATGTATTGGAATCTTGCGATTCAATCCTGAAGCAGATGTCTTCAACCAATTAGGCTGAAAATTTAAGGGTATGTTGAATTTGGATGAGAATACATGGTAAGCTAAATGACATCATATCAAATCCAAGATTGTGGAAGACCTAACATGATAGGCTAGTTATTTTCAATGCACTCAAACAATATGGCTATCAAATAAAAGGTTATGGTATGGACAACTCTGAACGTAAGTGATATCCTGATGCCTAAGAATGGAACCTTATTACTGAGACTGCATTGTCAGTCTTTTTGTCTGTCACCAGGCTATATCTCGTGAACCGTGATACTTAAGACAAATAAAACCTTCACAAATAGTATATTTCTGTTGCTCCCATAACAACAAATGCTAAAATATAGAATAAAGAAAAAAATAAGATGGATGAACAACCTGACCTAACCAATAGATGTTGCTATTGATATTTGACTTACAAAAAATGGAATGAGTTGCCGCTCGTTATATTCTCGACATATCATATATGCACTTTAAAATAGAATATTAAGATGGAGTAGTTTATACATAAACGTGATTTCCGCTACACTAGTCAAAGTAATTAAGGAAAAGTTCAAGTATCGTAATAAATACCGGAAATATGGTAGGTAATCCCCGTGACTTAATTACTTTTGAAGTGCTAAGAGAAAGGTGTTCTAAGCTTTATAAATTAAGTTATATACTATATTTGAAGCGCTTGGAGGCTTGTATGTCTAAGAACCCTTAACTTATATGGAGCTTTATCAAGAATAAGAGAAAGGGGGATTGTTCCTACCCTACTCAAATGAATTTAGACAATACAGTAGCTTCCTCTGGACCAGAAATTTGCGACCTTTTTGCAGCACATTTTTCGTCCGTTTACAGCACGGAAAACATACCTATCACAGATCAGTCTAACTTGCCCTTAGTCTCTAGTTATTTGACCACAGCATCTGTTACGACATCCCAAGTTTTCAGAGTTTTAAAAAGACTTGACCCTTCAAAGGGAGCTGGCTCCGATGGAATTCCGTCTATTTTTGCAGTTAAGTGTGCTGATGCTCTAGCATTACCACTCAGAATTATTTTTAACACTTCTTTATGTACTGGCATGTTCCCTACCAGATGGAAAAGTGCTCTTGTGATACCAGTGCTCAAGAGTGGTGACTTGTGTTCGGTAAAAAATTATAGACCTATATCTATAATTGCGACTTTTGCGAAGGTTTTCGAAACCCTTGTGTACCCAATACTATCTTCTCAGTTCAAACAATTGATTGCAATCGAACAACATGGCTTTGTGAAATCTCGTTCCACTTCTACAAACATGATTTCCTTTGTGGAAGACCTTGCTGAGGGTATGGATCGTGGACAGTCATACGATACTATATTTACCGATTTCAGCAAGGCCTTCGACAGAGTAAATCATGAAATATTAACACATAAACTCTCTTCCATCGGAATAGTCAGCATGTTTTTAAACTGGTGCAGGTCATACCTTTCCAACAGACAGTCTAAAGTTGTGGTCGGAGGGCATAGTTCTAAATCCTGTAGGTACTGCTGTAGCTGGAGTGCCTCAAGGGTCACACTTAGGGCCCTTATTTTTCAACATATCCGTTAATGACACCGGGAAGTGTTTTAAAGAGTCCAAATTCTTAATGTTCGCTGATGATTTGAAATTTTATAGAATTGTAAATCTAAATAATTTGATAAAGTGGTGCAGTGCGAACGGTATGAGCTTCAATTAAAATAAGTGTCACGTGGTCCGTTTTACTAGGAAGAAACACTCACCATATAGAATTTTTCATATTCATGACGCACCCCTAAAATAAGTTAGCCACACTCGAGATCTGAGAATAATTCTACAGTAAATTACGTTTTAACCTTCGTGTAGATAATATTTCTAGTAAAGCTTTCAGAATGTTAGGCTTTATCATTCGCAACTGTAACGAATTTAAGAACGCCAGTAGAAAGATAATAATCTACAACTGTCTTGTACGTAGTATACTAGAATATTCCATCGTTGTATGGAATCCACACTACGGCATCTATGTTTAATGCTTAGAGTGCGTACAAAAACGGTTCTTATGGCACCTGTCCTTTAGTTCTAACTTGGCTAGGATTCTTCCGAGATATGAGGACCGTTTACAACATGTCCGTCTATAATCACTTCGATATCGTAGAGAGCTGCTTGACGTGTTTCTATATTAACTCATTAATGGCATCTCAGATACCCCTAAGCTTTTGTCTAAAATAAACCTCATGATTCCAAGACAAGTGCAGAGGTTCAAAAAACCTCCTTTTAAAATTATGAGTGTAAAATCTAATCTGTGTCTAAATGGTCCAATGAACCGATCACTAAGGAGTTATAATACGATTCATAATCATTACACTCAAGTAGATATTTTCTCTAACTCCATAGTCCAGTTTAAAAAATTAGTGGACCAAATTATCAAAGATTAGGTTCTTTTTCATTATTTAATTTTTTTTCGCTCTTCTATTTTTTATCAAAATTTTTAATAATTGTATAACCGAATCATAATTTTATTTATTGAAAATAATTGTATTTATTGAACTAAGTATTTGACATGTATCTATATTGTGAACACTTGACTTGTGTTGTAAAGGTTTTATGTTAATGTTTGTATTAGGAAGTGTATACTTTGTTTGGCGCAATAAATAAATAAATAAACTGCGTGCGCGGGGGCCGTGAACCGCACTACACGTACATCACTGTGTGTATTTAATGTGTGAGTTTCGTTGACTCGTATAACCCGAATCGTCGGTAAGTTTATTTTCAAATTAAGTAACAATAATGAAAATGAAAATGAAAATGAAAATTATTTATTTTCATTTTCATTTTCATTTTTCAATAAAGTGCTTAACAAGTTCTTTCGTCTAGCCGCGAAGCTATTATTACTAAAATCATCGCCTGTGTATGTAACATACCACCGCCAAGCTTGCTCGCACTGCATTAATGGACAAAGGAATTTACCACACGCTTTTTCTATTAGCCAATGTAAACTATGCCATTCACTATTATAAATTTCATTGTATAAAATTAAAACTGTATATCAACTCTGTAAACCTCTTGTTGCTGCCACCTCACCGCTTGAGGGTGAGATGGGCTTTGTAATATTCGATAGAACCTAACTTTAAGGCTACGTCGGCGCAGGAAGGGAAGCTGTAACCCTCCCGCTTGTGTCGACGTGGCCCAGGTCCTTACGAATTCCTCGTAATTCCAGGGTCCTTGGAGTGGGCTAAGCCAACCTTCACAAACACAATCATGCTTCACTCCAAGACCACGCACGCCAGTGGACGAAGATCTCGCCCTGGTCGCGGAACGAGTCCTCGCAAGTCCCGGAGGGTTCACCTCCGGTTATCCCGTCGCTACCCGGGTGTGGGCCGCAGCAGCGACCCAGCCATTAACCAAAAACACAGACTTCACCCGTGTCTCCGCACCTTTGTCGGGGGAGAATATCATATAAATATTACTCCCGCAACTTAATTTAACCTTACATCACCTATTGGTATCACTTCCAAAATTAAAGTAACAGTGAATCTTGTATTTAGTCAATTAAGGAACAGTATAATAAACCTGAATTGTTGTCATACACCAACTAGTTTCTTTTTTTCTTAATTAATTAATTTCTGTTTCCGTTTCCCCTGGACGAGTCTCGTGCTGGTGTCGTGCTGGTCTCGTGCTGGTGTCGTGCTGGTGTCGTGCTGGTCTCGTGCTGGCAGTTTCTATAGACAATGGTACCGACCTTGCTGCCGCAGACGAGCGTCTCGATCTCGTCGGGGCGGAAGAGGTTCTCGAGCTGGCTCTCGTCTGTGACCATGACGAACCCTCGGCGGAAGGCCCTGAACTGCGTCTCCACGGACTTGTTCAGCAGGAAGTCCGCATACATCTCCACGAATTCCTAAACATTTTGATTGATGTTACACATGGAAAAATAGTTGCACCAACATTTTTTGTCTCGCAAATTGGAGTGATGTGCATATTACAAGAAACTAACCACACTCGCGACTTTGTCCGCGTTTTTATTTAATTATTTTATACACTTCTAAAATGTTTAAGGTATTCCTTATTACATCAGCTGTCTGTCAGTGAATGTCTCGTCAAAATCGTTCCGACCGTTTCAGAGATTATCGGGTACAAGCAAACAAATGGATAGACAGGAGACAAAAATTATAAAGAATATTATTTTTGTATATGTACTTACCTTGTAAATACACATATGCATTTAGTAAAAAGCTGTTATTTTAATATTATATACAGACACCTCAATTTTATTTATTTGTAAAGATTAGCAAACATTCATATTATGTTTTTAATTCTAAATTCATTAATAAAAGTAATTAACTTTTGCAAATAAGAATAAAATAAGTAAACAAAAAGTAAATAAATAAGTAAACAAAAAATAGATATCACAATAATTTATATGAATATTTCACTGAGTGGTGATATTGTATAAGTACATACCTGTTTATTTTCCTGTGTTACGAATATATTGTCTCCGTCTTCCTTTAGGTCGTGGCTGATGGCGTTCCCGAAGACATCGGTGTAGCATATCCTGAACGTCTGATAGTATGCTTCTTCTAAATCACTGCCGCTATATTCTAACAAGTCTTTTAAACTATTATATAACGTCTGAAACAAAGATTTCACATTTATATTAGGAATACGAAAGTTGTCAGATATTTTATTTTTGAAATATTTTACTTCTGTGTCAACGTTACTTTAAGGAAAATGTTCAAAAACAGCAAGAAAGAAAATTCGTGGAGTACATAACGCTCGCGGGGCGCGTTACCGACGGTGAGATCACAGAAACAGAAATGTGAAGACTATGACATATTAAAGATGGACAAAACTGATACACGACGTACTGTACAGCCACCGTCCAGGTCGACATTACAGCGTGCTCACAGGAACAGGAATGTGGGGAGCCAAGTGTAGCAATACACACACACGGTACACTTGCACATAAGGTCTAACGCAGGAGGCTTACTATCCGAGCCTCAGGTTGGCAACGCACCATTTCCACCTTTGGTGTCTATGGGCGACGTGTATTTCTTACCATCAGAAAATCCGTCGGCTTGTTCATCTTCCATTATCATAAAAAAAACAGGCCGACCACAGTTCAGCGGCGCACCTACAACATCTGTGGTGTCTACAGGCCACGGTTGTCTCGTACCATCGAGAAGCCCGTGGGCCCGTTCGCTGTCTTATTCCATAAAAGGCTTGCTAATATTAAACGCAACTTAATGTATTTGATCTTTGCACATTACATACACGTACACACGGCCACACATATAATATACACATACAACTAACTTACAATATTCAACTCCGCCAGATCTTCAAACGAACCTTTCCTCCCCATGAGTTTCTTGTAAGCCACCATGGGGAAGTTGACGGGCAATATAATGTTATTGTATATCGCCAGACCCAGGACTATCCCGATGAGTGTGAACTGCGCTTCCGTCTCGAACGAGGTGGGGTTGAACCTGAAACACAAAACATATAAACACTCACAAGTTTCAATCATCTTACTTACAATAGGGAATATGCATGTGATTTAGATATCGCCCAAAAAATTATGTGTAATCTTTATTGCTGAACAAATATACCCACATCAATATTTTTCACAATGTTCAAGGTTTTATAAATAAAGTTAATTCTTTTAAAGTATTGTTCTTGAAATTTTCTCGCAAATTTCGAAAACGCATATTTGGGCATAATATGAAAAATTTCGCACACATGGATATATATATTTTATAGTGAAATTAATTAAATGAAGTATAACACTTCACTTAACTCACTTCTCAGTGGACGGTGACGTCACAAATAAGCGCGTTAAAATGGCGGAGTTTAAATCATCCGAAGATGATGATCACTTTTTTAGCTTATTTATTACCATTTTGCTGGTGTTATATTTTTCTCAGTTATATAATAATTAGTTGAAGTATTGTTTAAAAAATAAAACACGCATATTCCTTATCAGCTCAAAAGTTAATCATGAGAATAAAGATAAAGGTATTCTGGAGACTACATGTGTAACCTCCTCCACCCAAACACGTAGTGTTGCGCACACGTTCTAAGCTGGACAAGCTGTGTCTGTGCCCCTGTCCGCACCCCCAGTTGACCAAACATGTTTGACGACTAACCAAGCGCAGCGCGAGTCCGGCGGTTGCGTGAACATGCCGTAGTCCGGGTTGAATATTTCTTCGACTATAAGCTGAAAGAACTCCTTGCTGACACCCCCTTCGTCGACGCCCTGCTCACCTTCGAACTCCACCACCAGCTGCTTCTTCAGGTCCAACACGCGTTCCATCGCTATCATTTCTAACTGTAATAGAAACACATCCCTCAGTATACACAATCGTACAAATGCACCTCCGATGATCGATGGCGGTCCAAATAACACGCTTCTCATCGGAATTGAAAATGAAAATAATATATTTATTTCGGGCGTTAAGCAAAATTGAAATCGTTCTAAATGAGCCGAATTTTCTAGGTTTTGTCTCTTTCATTGTCCTACTGAGCAATCGTAGTTCGTCTCGCTTTAGCAGAGGTAAAATATAAGCCAAATACCAACGGCTTCTGAAAGAGAAAGCAAATACGTTTTCCTAAGAGTTACGAGATGGACGTACATGGACGGTGAGACGACCAAATCATTAATCTATTTATGGAGCTCTGTTTATAATTCATTTCATTGTGATCTTGTAATTGAATAACATGCTAGCTAGTTTTTTTAGCTTTTGTGATGTAATTATGGTGTTGGTGATCAATGAGTTTAAGATAACGTTAGTTGTTTTAATTTGTTAAGTCTACATTAGAAACGGCTTTAGTTCACGTGGAATGTTGTTTAACCGACCTGTTGTTACGTAACTAATTATAGTAGATTAGTCCAAGTGTCCAAGGGCTGTAAGGCAACAATAGCTGTCCGAGATATAGTTGGAGAGCACACTAGAGCTAACTACTCTGCTTTACATCTCGATTGTGATGTAAGTAAAAAAAAAACGGCATCATAAGAGTAAAGTATATTAAGAATATTCTCCGAGTTTTAGGCAAAATATTATCAATTGCTTCTTCAGCTTCCATTTTCATTGTTTTTTCTTAATTAGAACGTAATTATAAAAAAATCTAGTAAAAGTTTTACATTCTCGCCTTTTTTTATTAAAAAGAACGAAGTATTTAAAGAACTTTCTTTTTTTTTAAGAACGAAATTGAGCTACGCCGTTGGATATTATTTTCGATTAAAATTGGTGATTAAGGGGGCCTCTTTCACCACGTCCGACTAAAGTTACAAGTAAGCTAATTACTCAGTAAATTCACGAGTACATGCAGAAAGCAGTTTCGTAAGGTCTGAATAATATAAAATGGAAGTGCTTTGGTCGGCAGTTTAATCAGAAGGAGTACCTCGACCAGCGCGTCCTCGATGAGGTGCGCGCGGCGCACGCGCAGGCGCAGGAAGGGCGCGAGCGGCGCGGCGCCGGCGACGGCGTGCAGCAGCGACACGCGGCGCTCCGAGTACATGCGCAGGCGGTGCTCGTAGTGCAGCCCCAGCGCCTTCGTGGCCGCCGTCAGCACGAACGGGTACCGCAGGAACGAGAACTTCTCCTCTGCGGACACGAGCGACGTCAACTCCCTGTGCACTGGACCCTCGCGGGGAAACTCGTCATACAAACGTACTCACTGTTGCCGATGTAGGTTTTGCAATTGGCTAGATCGATATCCATTTCCACGGTATCGCTGAGGGGTTCATTATAAAACTCCTCGAATGGCAGGTACGGCCTCCGCACGTCTAACACGTTCACGCCCAGTTCATCTCCTGAAACAAGTATTATGCTCGACAGCAGTTCTGGGCCATGTTGATGGATTGTCACAATTGATTGGTTGAAATATGATATACAGGATAAATTGGTGACAGTTTAACTTGATTCCTTGTATATTATCATACGCACAATAAAATAATATAATTTTATTGATGAATATAGATTGCAAACAATATATATAATATGGAAGTCGCTATAACGTTTGAAAAGTCTTCACTACATTTACGACAGTAACTAAGAATGTAAAACATTTTTAAATATTAAAAACTTTTATTCTATAACTCGTACTAACAATAATTATAATATTTAACTATAATCTGTAATTACTGTATCTCACATAGTTTTTCCTGATCTAATAAAACTAAATAAATTTGTATCTCTGTTTAAATCTGAAATTTCATCTGATCCCTCCAACTACCGACTTATTTCCAGTCTGCCTGCCCCAAGTAAAATATATTACTTGTTAGGCTTGTATGTGAGATTCACCATCCTATCTAGTTTTTTTTATAGTATAAGACAGCGAACAGGCGCACGGGTCTCCTGATGGTAAGAGACAACCGTGGCCTATAGAC
>DVZL01003977.1:0-13387 GCA_018236625.1 Lasaia peninsularis | reverse complement strand
ACCCTTGATTTGTATAGAAAATGACATTAACAACGTCTCTATTAGGGGCCGCATGGCGGTAATTCTGTGCTCTATGGTAGCGACAATCTGTAAAACGACAATTAAATCTGTAGGGTGCTGCAGATTTAATTGTCGTTTTACAGATTTTTTTTGGAAATTCTCTTAGGTTTTATAGTTTGAACTCGAAATCTACATTTTTTTTTAATTTAAGTTACGTCATTATATATTTTGTTATTACAAAAAGCATACATACTAAATTAGCTTCAGTAATAATTACTTTAATTATAAGTACTACCTACTCAGGTTAAATAATTGAATTAAATTATTTAACCTAAGTAAGTAGTACTGCGTTAGCATTTGTAGTAGTCTGTGGTAGTGCTACTATTGGACCGGAATTATAAATTAGATAAATTTAGTAGATGTTTATGGAGGGTATAGGTAAGGAGTAACATCTCAAATAGGAGAAAAATTAAAAAAGTGTCCAACTGTTGCTATAAATAACAGTTCAAAAACCTTCCAGATTGGCGCTAGTGTATTAGTACAGGGTATGGTTTGAACTATGGTGTGAATGTAGCAATTATTATAAATGAATTGAAATACCTACACCGAGTTAAAAAACCCTGGAGCTAATGTGACGCCACCCTTATTTATGCATTTTGACAGTCATTTTTTCTAACACAGATGTTCCTCCTTACCAATACCCTCCATAGACGTACGTAGGTTGACACAAAGACTACAATAGAAGGTGACAATATCCTATAGTTGGCTTATCCATTTACTTGGGAATCCCCGTTTGTCAAAAAATATTGTTTCCAAAATAAAAAAAGGAGACGGCACTACAATGTTTCTGCTCGTATCGTAATAGGTAGGTAATCGAAAAGCTTCTGTGTTTACGGCTCATCATTGATACGCTAGAACATATGTTTTCGAGTATTAACATTATGAAAACGAAATTAAGAAATAAACTTTCTATGACTACAATAAAAGGGATCTTGCACACAAAGTCAGAAATTAAAAATTGTTAAAAATTTAATGTGACAAATGACCATTTAATTTTTTTTATATAAAATTACGTATGACTAATAAAAATAAAGACGAAACGGAAAATTAAGAACATTTTAAAATTAAAAAAGAGATAGTAGGTAGCTAGTTATACTATCTAATTACCTACATAATAAATATATACATGATAAAGTAGAGCTATTGAAAGTTAAAACTGCAATTATTTCCCAACTTTGTACTTTTTATATGGACATTTTTTTCATAAATATTTTCAATTTCTTTATTTACTGTTCTAAATATTCTAAACAACCTCCACTGTTTTTTAAATTTTCCGCGTTTTCTTAGTCTGAACGTTCGTTAGCCAGACTTCTAGTAGGAAGTACTTTGAATAAAATGTTTGTGACTTGACATTTATTTGGATTAAAAGTTTACCAATTATATACCATAAATACCATAAAGTAACCAATTATATATTATATCATTTTTATGGTCTTTAATTCTCTCGCTATGATTTAACCTATAATTAAATATCTAAGTAAAAAAACAACAGAGAGATAAAAATGTAGATTTACTGTTATCTAAATTTTACAGTTTTATTTCAAGATTAACTACACAGTTCATACCAACGACATAGAGTAGCTTTCGGTACCGTTTACCGTAGACAGAGGTTTTTCTGTCTACGGATAATACACACGTAGTAATTAGTATCCCTACCAAAGCATATATTATATACTCTCTGCCGAGAGAGATCACCTCTTGACAGAGAGTATAATATATATTCTTTGATCCCTACTTAGTCTGTGGATAATACGTCTATGGCTAATATAATACTTTGAGAGGTTATGTTGTGGGTTATGTTGTTATTTTGTTAACCAAAATTGTCTTCGCGTAAAATTTTATGTAGCTTAACGTGAACTAAAACAAAGACTACAGTTTTTTAAAATGAAGTTACTAACACATAATATGTTAACATCAAAATGTCTAAAAGGTGTCGTTACGGGATATCCTCTTGCGATTAATGCCACGAACATAAAAGTAAACGAAATCGATTTCAATCCTGATTTTATTATGCGTGTGATACCCAAATTAGACTGGGAAGTCTTATGGAAGGCTGCAGATAGCATTGGTCACAGCGAAGGTTTGCCTCAGACGATTGAACCAAAATTTGAAGAGGACAAGGATTTTTTACGAAAAGTTCACAAGATATTACTAGAAGTAGAAATAGAAGAAGGCCAACTAATATGTCCAGAATCAGGAAGACAGTTCCCTATATCTAAAGGAATTCCTAATATGTTATTAACCGAGGCAGAAGTGCAATGAAAATATTTTTAAGTTTGGACTGTACAAATTCTCTAATTTATATTTTTTATTTCTAAATTTCATTAAATGTAAATAGAAAACTACAAAGACGTATTTTATTCTTACAATTTTGTGTGAAGGACGAATCAAAAATTTTAATTAAGTAAATATATTGTCAATTCTAATATTATTTACAAAATATGATATATGATGCTGTTTTCAATAAAAAACTTAAACAGTTGGACTCACACATGAAGAGTTACCCGTACTATTATCTGTAAAAACAGCAAGAAAATCGTGTTTGTTGTATAAAAGCCCAATTCCATTATGTATTTTATTCAATTTCTAGTAGGTACCTATTTGTTATTATAGTGGCAACAGAAATATTAAAAAATCCAATTATCTATAATAGTTAATGAGATGCAGTAAGACAACGGAGCCTTTTTTTATGGGATAAGACAGAGAATAGGTAAGGCGATGGATCCCTACCCAGAGAAGTTGCTGCAGCCTTAGTAATAGGTATTTAAGGAATGGGTACAGAACCCTACACACAACTTTTTAGGTGAGCTGTTCAATTAAAAATGTTTAATTCTGTTTCAAGATAATTATTTTCCTTCATAGCTGTCATATTTGATCAAATGTTATACCTATCGATAAGTAATTACATTCGTAAAATATATATTCTATATTGATAGTGCTATGTAGCTGCTAACTTAGATTGGTACCATCACCCTAAATTTTCAACCATCATTGTGCCAATATTTGCCTTAGGTAGGGATTCTGTTGATTAGTGTAACCTGGTTTAAGATCCCAACTATAAGGCAATAACATTTTTGGCTTTTTTGTTAGCAACAGACACCTTTTAATTTACAAAAAGATATATCAGACTTATTGTTAGTACATTTATTAGGTACTGCGGTTAATTATATCCTGAGGTCCAAAAAAACCGTCATGTGAGAGCCAGACTTGCGCCCAGAGGGTTTCTTACGGTTAACGTTAAAAACAGCAACAAAATTAAGTTTTTTGTATGGGAGCCCCCTTTAAATATTAATTTTATTTCTGATTTTATTAATTGTCGATACAGCGGCAACAGAAATACACAATATGTAAAAATTTCAATTATCTACCTGTCATTGTTCATAAGATACATACAGCCTGGCGACAAGACAAACAGACGAACAGCGGAGTCTTAGTAATACGCCCTTTGGGTATTAATTTATCAAAGATTCATTCAAAATCTTAATTACATGTTTGTGAAAGGTAACATTTACGCCAAACTCCACCGGCCAACCATGAGGCTTGGGGTTTGGTCCAATCAGTTCAGGAATTTATGTAATGGACATAGATGACTGTATTTCCGAGTTTGATATGGGTGTATTTATTTTTTATATTATTACTGTTAACCCAGTGCAGAATAGCTCCATTTTTCTTCAATATGTAGAAATTACCAGATATTCATTATTTTGGCTATTGCTTGAAGGATTGTTAAGCTAGTAGCAGCAATCTTATTTAAAATTTGGAAATCCAAGACTATATTTTTATTGCAAGTCCACTCACAAGCAATGTTATTCTCTTGTTATTATTCGACTAAAAATAATAGATTAAAAAATATTTTTAAAAAACCATTTCATACATTTTATCAAATTTTTGTAATTGCACGAACCAGAGTCTAAAAAAGATAATGGTCATTTATTAAGGCTCTATACTTGTTTAATTAGCCAAATTATCAAGTATATCCAGTATTTTAATTGTGATAAAAACTATTTTATATACATCACAGGTTTGAGATAGGGAATCCAGCAAATATTATATTATGTGAAATTTGGATAGATTTTATAATATTTCCCTTTTATTATAGTATATGTAGATGTAAAACCATTTTTTTTCTCAGCCACAAAGTTTTTAAAAGACATTAACTTCAATGACACTTCTATGCATGCAAACTGTGGTAATTTTGTCAAATTTCTCTCACAAAAAAGAAAATGACAACATTATAAGCAATTCTATCACTATAACAAAGACAAACAGCATTTAATTACATAATCTTTATTTTCATAAAACAATAAATTAAAATTAAAGAATGTTCTAAACAAATTGATGTTGTAATGGTAGTTCAAATCAATATTTGTAATTTTCTAAACAAATCTACAATTCATCGACATATGGCACAAATGCAAGATTTCCTGCAGAGCCCATGGAAATTTTATTTCTTACAGCATTTGATAGAGCCTGAAAAGAAACATATATATATATATATTATTTATACCGGGAGAAACATGTATTTTTTTCTATAGTATAAGACAGCGAACAGGCACACGGTTCTCCTGATGGTAAGAGACAACCGTGGCCTATAGACACCATAAATGTTGTAGGTGCGCCGCTGCCCTGTGGTCGCGCTGTTAGACCTTATGTGCAAGTCTACCGGCTACCCTACCCTCCGGACCCTCCGGATGTATTAGTATCTTTGCCTTGTTGTTATGTTTTTGTAACATCCATAACATAAGCATATAATTTGCTCAGTTTGGGGTTAGAGCGATGTTTGTAATTTGTCCAGTAATATTTATTATTATTACCAAAACCCTACTTTTTAGGGTTCCGTACCCAAAGGGTAAAAAACGGAACCCGGTTGCTAAGATATGTGTATTATTAAGATGTATTACTATTATTTATTAGTGTGTATTACTAAGATTTCGCTGTCCGTCTGTCTGTGTGTCACCAGGCATTTCATGAATCGTGATAGCTAGAGAGTTGAAATTTTCACAAATGGTGTATTTCTGTTGCCGCTATAACAAAAAATACTAAAAACAGAATAAAATAAATAAATAAAGGGTGCTCCCATACAACAAACCTGATATGCCGTTTTTAATGATAATGGTACGGAACCTTTCGTGCACGAACCAGACTCGCACTTAACGGTCTCTCCGTTGTCGGTATCTGACTTTGAAGAACCCCTAGGTTCCATATTCTTTAGGAATCGCTGAAATCAATTTGCTATTGAATCAAAAATAGTGAGTTTTTGTAGTTTTATTGCATTTGAATTACTAATAGCATCGGTTATTCCCAATATTCCAGTCACAGCCTTGTGTACCGAGACGCGCATGCATGCGACAGCAGCGATGTTTGTCTTCGATACTAACACGATTACGCCCAATCAGCAGCGTCGCCGCCCTAATTGGACGAACCCCATATGAGGGCGGGAGCTTTTTACAACTTGCGCAAACATAGCTCCGTAGGACATGAACAAAAAGGGAAATAAGCTCCCAAAAACAAGCGATTTTTCTCGGCATTTGTTTCGAGCTCCTTCGAATGGAATAGTAATAGTGTTTACCGTTCAGTAAAGTCATAATTTTGTAAAAAAAATGACATTTTTTTACAGAATAGGCCAAACTTACAAATTTCTTGATGGCAAAAAATGTGCACTGCCTATAGACATCAAAAACGATAAAAAGATAAATCTCTATGCCAACCTGAAGTTTGGATGTTAATCATCTTGTGTAAGTTAATTGGATATGTTATTCACCAAACTAGAACAAGACAATGGCGAACACGTTATGACGCCTGGAAAAAAATAAGCGGTCGTATTAATTAAGACAAATCGTTGTAGAGTTCTACTATTCTGGTTTTTTATGGGATAAGAAATCGAACTAGCACATGGGTCTTCTGTTGGTAAGAGACAAATGTGGCCTATAGACACCATAGATGTTGTCATGTGGCCAGAGCGTTAGGCCTTATGTGCAAGTCTACCGCCTACTCTACTCCCGACCTAGAACACGACAATGTAATGATTGCGACAGAAATAAGTAAGGTGGTGGATCCCTACCAGGTCGAGTTGCTGCATAGCACTCTACCACCAGTGGTCTTATTGGGAATGACCCAGTTAACCTATGCTCAACTTTTACGAGCTACCTGATAGGGAGGCAGATGGACCATTCTACACAGAGATTAGCGGGGAATCTGTAATCTTAGGATTAATGCTGACTGTATCGATTAGAATGGAGGACTGGCGGTATAGGTACAGGTTAAGACTTGTAGGGAACGGCATAAGGGTATAACAGAATGAAGGCTTTTGTTCATATGTATGTAGGTTTGAGTTATTATTCGTCTTTGTCTTATTAATTCGCGACGTGTCTTTCTTGACATTATGATTTTCATTTGCTTGTTTGTCTTCCTTAATATATTTAAACACCCACAGCGCGAACGCTTTAAAATATTTTGGTATGATTTATTTTTTTATAATTATGTCTTTACATACATATTTCTCAAATATTTTTTCATTCAGATTGAATTCACACCTGATATGTCGACAGACTTGCCACCTGCCAAGTCATTGGACGTAGTATTGTCGGCTAATCCGGGGTGCATTAGTATGTACGCCTGCCTACACCTCTTAGTTTATGTTTCGAAATTAAAGTTAAAATATATCAAACATACCATACAAGTAATAACAATTTTTCATGTCAATTGCTTAGGGAATAATTAATGAAGACTTATATAAAACTATTTGCAAATAAATCCCACAACTTTAATGTAACTCCGACGGAATTATCAGAATAAACTTATTTAATATTTATGTCGCTCATTGTTTAATATATATAACATTTAAGAAAAGTTGCCCGAATTGAACCCGGGACTAACGGTCTTAATATTATATCTTTTATTATTTAGTACTAAATAGTTATCCTCGTGATAAACATATTTAATATGCTCACATATTATATTGTGTTTTTTTGTTTGTATGTTCGTGACGAAATGGAAGAGTATAATGATTTAACAACCTTTATAATATTGTAATAAATTAACCGCGGGCGTTGTCAAGAATCTTTGAAACCGGCGTTTTTGTATGAAGGCAAGTAGGTATGTAGGAATCGTGACATTTGGCACTCGATACTCTCTACTAAATATACTGATCTGGCGTAAAGATATGTGTGTGTGTAAAAATCAAATTTATAAAATGTATTTTTTTGTTTTTTCTCCACTTAACTTTGAGCGTTCATAAAATTTTTTTTTTTCGTTCTTATATTTTTATCTTATTTTTTTAGAGCTCAACTACTTTGCACTTTTCACCATATCTCTTTGTTTAACGTCGCACAGATTGAAATAACCATCAATCTCAGTCCCTTTTCAATAAGATGGAATGAACACTCGCTTTTATAGATACGGAACGGGGGTGAACTCTGACCACTATTAGGTATAATAATAGTCATTACTTAGACTATCATTATACTTTCTATATAAACACGTGAGAGTTTGTTAGCACTATGTATGTTAGAATATATTTAGATTTTCGAATTAAAATATTTTAATTTTATAAAATTAGCTTGCTGTTTTTTAGGATTCCATACCCAAAGGTTAAAAAATGGAACCCTGGTTGATAAGACTCCGCTATCCGTCTGTTTGTTACCAGTGTGTATCTCATGAACTATAATAGCCATTTTAACTGGTGATATATTTATACAGATACTATAAACAAAATAAATATGTAAAGGCTTTAAACAAGAAACGTGTTTTTTCCCGTTTTTATAGATAGTGGTACGGAACCCTTCGTTCGCGAGTCCTACTCGCACTTGACGGATGTTTTCTATAACATTCTCGGGAAAATTTTATTGTTAATGAAAAATCATAATAAAAAAACTTCTGAAGTTTTTCACGAGGTAAAATATATGACTAATTAGGTAGTAGTGGGTACCTACAACAATTCACATTCGCATTGTATAGGTATTTGTTTTGAGAATCTTTCATCCTTTCCAAATGACCGACCCATCGCAGCATGCCCTTTACCAATTTTTCAACTTATAATAAATTAAGTGATCATATTATTTACGAGGTATAGACATATTATACGTAATTAATAAAAACATTTAAAATGTAATAGATAGAAGACCAGTGACTATTAAATAATATTGTGCTGTAAATTAAAATACTGGTACCAAATAATAAAAAAATGTAAAATATTAATTTAGCCACATTAATAAAACACACTACTTGTTTCACAGTATATTTTAGGACATCGCTATGGATATTTTAGGATACATTAAGCATTTTTTTTTAATATTTACAAACCTTAAGTCTAATGGAACATAACATCCGCTGTTTTATTTAAAGCTTACAATATTAACTAACTTATTTTTATTGATACATTCTTAATTGAGATCAACATTGTATCTATTCGAATACTCGTAGACTTATCACAGTTAATTCATTTACAATTATTTCCTTATTTTTTCAATTGGTCAAATTAATTTTCATATTTTACAAAATTTGATAAATAACTTGAATTTCTTACCTTTACACCGCTAAATATCGCCTTTTTTCATGACAAGTCACAGAGATAGTTGTTTCGTAGCAGAACACTACGCAATGCTACAACGCTTCGTAGAACATAAATCTGAGATTAAAATCAATTTTATTATTATAATGATAATTATCAAAATGGTGGCTTTTGGAGAGTTGTATTTAGGTGTTTGCTTTTTACGCGGCTGCATGTATGAGCTAGGTTTTTCATTTGTGTGTTTGCATGTTTGTATGTATATATGTAAATTAAGTATATATTTTTGCATGTTTCTTTGCTATGTTATATTTAAACTATATGAATAACGATATATTCGTTTCAACAGCCTAATTATTCCGATAAAAATTTGACTTCTAAACCAATAGTGACTAAAATATTTCATAAGGGAGATATTTATAATGATTTTACTATTAAATTAAAATAATCATTATAAATATGATGAAAAAGGATATAATAGAATAATACTATTACTGTGTATTCTACAGTCTGACATTGTGTTTTAGTTATCTCAATCGTCTAATTTCTGATGTCTCAAAAGTAAGTAGTCTACCAATTATTTACAACTGACATTATTTTTTTATACTCGTATTATCTATTACGGTACTAATAAAATGCTTTGTTTCAAGGTAAAAATATGAAAAAATGAGATTTTTAAAATCTCTTTAAGTATAATCAAGATAATAATAGAAATCATTATTTACTAATAATAACAGAAATTAGATGTAACCAGACGATTAAAAGTGACCTTTTTAAAGTTCGCATGTTAAGGCGTGGGCTATGTGTCCGCGGGTGTGGAAGCGGAGGCGGTGGTAGAGGCGGGAGCGGGTGAGGGTGCTCGTGCAGCGGCAAGGGCTGCAGCGTGACGTCTCGCTTTGAGCCGCAAGTCCGCGATAGATGAGGATCGACATCGGGCTGCCAGCGCTGCGAGTCCCGCATACGGTGGACAAAGGGCTACTGCTGCCGCCGCTGCAGCACTTGCATACTGCGAAAAAACTTATTTTAATCCTTATATTCTCTAAAATGATTAATTGTTATGTAAGGATTGTTACAATTCGAAAATATTATAGTCGGTAACAGATGAAGATAGTGCTGATTGTTATTTACTATGTAAGTCTTGGGAATTCAATACCGTGTATTTTTATACTGTGGTTTTGTATTGCTCATATCTTTAGAATTATTTATAGTTATCGCCTATTCCTATTATCATATCTAACGTAATATTATGCCACTATGAAATGTATAAAAAGGAGTTTCTGAATATCGGTTTTGGTGATTGAAAATATTGTCTTCAGCCAAAGCTGTTTTCTGATAACTTTATATTATCTGATAACTTTGATAATTATTCTCTAGCAATTAAAATTATAAGGATAGCCTTTCACTTTGTGGGTCTCTTTGATTATATTTTGCATCCGAAAAGTGCTAATTTACGTTTTATTCGGGAAAGGATAAATTTTGGTACGTTTGAAAAGTTATATTTACATTACAATAAGTTTTGAGTAATGAGTATACCTGATGAGCTGCAGCTGACAAAAGCGCAGAGTCGAAAGGAGCAAACGCTGTTGGCTGGGGGTGTGGTGCCATTGTGGGCATAGGCGGTGCTGGGACCCGCGGCGTGCCCGCTACACTTGTCAACCTCGGCACGGACACATATGGGGCCACGCGACAAGGCTCTAGTGGTGTGCCTCCACCACCGACGAGGAGACCTGTGGACAATATACTCAAAATAATAAAAATACAACGATCTACTCGTAGCTTTAAAAAACTAAAACGTTGTTTCAATAAACATTGCTGGTAATTATGCTGCCAGCTAACAAAACTTAGTTTAGTTATCTCTATTTCCTTTCAACGCAAATAAAAGAAAGAGACAAAGTTTTGGTAGATTATATTTACATTTTTCTACAGACTTTCAATCTAATCCTCGGAATATTTCAAATAAATGGCTACAAGTTATTGTGTTCTGACTAATTTGACATGACTAAATGTTCGATATGTTTTGTTTTTTTTTTCATTATAAAAATATAGCATATGTATACATAAAATAAGTTTATTTAGCGTTCAGCAAAATTATCCGCACTGTCTAAAAATTGATTTACGCTAATAGTCTATAATAAACGTGGATGACGTACAAGCACGATATTAGTTGAGAATCGAATCTTAGAAATTGTTTTTTAATAGGATAAGACAGTGAACATTAACACGGGTCTTTTAATATTTGTCTTTGGCCATCACGAGACCCGTGTGGCTGTTCGCTGTATTATCCCATAAAAAAAAATATTTTTTTGTTCCGACGGCAGTTGGTGTATTCTACACAGATGGCCCGAACTAATACGGGAAAAAAATCACCGTCGCTATCTAATTCTTTTTTAATAAATTGATTTTCTTCACTAATTCAACTTTTTTCAAAAAAAAAGTAAAATAATTTAGTAATTAGAATTACAATTATAAAAACTTTTGTTGCTTTCTCATCACAATCCTAAAAATATAATTATTTTTTTGTTGTTATAGTGACAACAGAAATACATCCTATTAATATTATAAACGCGAAAGTTTGTAAGTATACAAGGATGTATATATGGATGTTTGTTACTATTTCTCGAAAAAACTACTGGACGAATTTGGATAAAACTTTACAGTAATATAGCTCTAATACATTAGAATCTCTCTGTAACATCTTGAAGTGATTGTTTTGTTATGTTGTTCTATGTACAATAAAGAATTAAATATATAAATAAATAGAACATAACGTAGGGTTTTTAACCGACTACTTTAAAAAGATGTTAATTTTTACGTATTACTTCGTAAGACGTCAAAAAAAGTTCTACTCTTTATTATTAAAATAATTCACGCAGGCGAAGTCGTTGTTTCTTTCTATCGTAGTTCATGAGATACATTCTGTTGACAGACAGATGGACAGTGAAGTCTTAGTAATAGGATACCAGTTTTTCTCTTTTTTTAAAAAAGATTATTCGTAAATAATATGTGGTGTTCGCGTTAGATAATTCATTTATCATTTTGATGTATTAGTGAATTTCAAAGATATTATCAAACAGCGCCCAGCTGACAGTACATTGATCTGCGGTGATTGTCAGTGACAAACGAGCGGAAAGATCCGCGCAAATCCGCCGGTTCCCGAACTCTACTTGATTAAATTGATATTTAAGTAAAGCATAATTTGCTCGTAAATTAAGTGAGCTTTGTTGTTTATAGCCGCCCGGAGGGTGAAGAAGGCAATTAATAAATTAACAAGGATCTACCAGAGTTAAGGTGTTCGGTATTCCCTGATCCCCGCCTGATCCAGAGTTCATCTGAAACCTTGAGATAAATAAATATCTTCATGCCTACCTTACCTTTAGATAAATAATTAGACTCGGAAATACAAACATCCATGCTCATCACAGATGTAAATCGAACCCTAGTCTCGCGGCTTAGTCAATGGCGGTGTACAAGTGCGGTAATCCCTCGACCAACGAGACGAGCGAGGCATAAAGGGTGAACAGTGTAGGTATATTTTTAAGTAAAATGACCATAAATCGATCTTTGACACGATGTTTAATAATACAGTAGCTCCCGTAGAGCGGGTCGGACAGATTGTCGTAGTTGGTTTGTAAATCATAGCCGCTCCGAGCGCCCGTCGGCATTATCAAAATGGATGCCCTCCGTGTGTATGAGTTATTTCCATATTTGACACCGAATTACTTTCGAGAAGTGCCGACATAAATACAAGCGGGTGTTTTTCCCCCTCAGCCCTGCGGCCGTGCATTTATTTGATTAACTGAGTTGTTTAATTTAATCGAATTATAAGGTAAGCTGGAGTAGGGCAGCTCTCGCCATTTTAAAGTATTCGAACATCTTTACAGCGGTTTCTGCGTAATAAAACATTGCCACCCTCGGAATGCTTGAATGGCTTTACCATTTCATGAACAGGGGAACAATTAGACGTCCGAGATTTCTTTTTTGAATATCAAGTTATTATTCTTGGTGTTCGCTGGGCTGGGAATTATTTGTTCATTAAATATGAATGTTTAATTTTGTTTGATGCGCTTATTGTTTTAACGAATCTGTGAGGAGTATCTAAAATAATACCGTCACAATGATCACACACTGTGACAGTTTTAATTTTTTTTTGTAATGAAAATACTTCAGGTGTTTGCAGTTGTCCAGTGATTGGCGCTTTGGGCTTCTTTTTCTGTAGTCCGAGTTCAAACCAGGCTACATAAACATAGTGAGGAAACCCGGGATTTGAGTCCAATATTGTAATTAAAAATTGTGATATTTTCATAGCGTTGTGTTCGATATTTATTTTATTTTATTCTTATAAATATATTTTATTATTTATTTCTAAATGCGTGTTTTACACAGATCTTTTTATTTATTTATTTAATATTTTTGTGCTTCATATACATTATATGTGTTATACAAAAGGCGAGCTTAATGTGTATAACATTCTCTACCAGCCAACCTTTGGACAAACAGTAAAAAAAGAAACAATTATGGCAGCTGCATAAAAAAGAAACAATAAAATTAGGAACAAAATAAAAAATAATAGTATTTTATAAATAGATGTAATTAGATCTTTATATTTTTAAATAAACAAAAAAAATATCTTTTATCATTTAAAAAAATGTTGTTTATTATAAACACGAAGAGAAGACGTGTGGTAACGTACTCATAACTATTGTATGTGACAACTAAAATTTCCAGAAACTTCTAAAACGATCCCAACACAAAGACGCGAAACGATGTCATTTAAATCAATAAAATGATTCGTAATCCCGTCGTTTATTCAACGGGCAAAAC
>DVZL01003976.1:0-13387 GCA_018236625.1 Lasaia peninsularis | reverse complement strand
TGGCTTGACGTCGTAAAGATGGATATGCGAGCCAATAATCTCACAATCGAGGATGCCCAAAATCGAGCAAAGTGGAGCAAGACGATTAGGAAGGAGGTCCGCCTTCTCAGAAAATACTGGACCGATTGTTATGAAAACTGTACTACATGTATTCTTCCGCAGAGAAGGTTTATATATATGCTCATCGATGTCACTCGCCACCAGTTGGCGCTGCACTGTTTAGTCGTTGGCGTAGCAATGCGCGCCGGGTACAGCTACTTTTAATATTTTTCTCTATATCGAAGCGTGTAAACAAGCGAATTATCTAAAAAATATGGACTCTTTTTAAATTACTAATAACATAATATAACAGGCACTATCTGTTTAGGCATCTGGAAATCATGATCGCATGAAGAAGCTCAGTAAAACGTGAAACCAGAAAACATAATACATCCAATTTTAGGCGTTTTAATAAGTGTACGAGATGAAAAATTATTTTTCTCAATCATTGAATAACAATTTTGTTCAACATTCACAATCTATACATATAATAAAACTGTAACTGATCGCTGTCTGTATACGCAGAAGAATCCAGAACAATGTTTTTTTACTTTGTCTGTATATTTGTGCACGCCAACCTCAGAAACAGCTTAACCTATTTGTATGCAGTTTTTTAAATATGTTGTGATGAATTTAAAATAATATTTACTGTTTATTTATTTTTCGTCGTGTTGATCCGGGTCCTCTGTGTATAAAACACCAACTGCCTTCCTACCAAGTAGCTTGTAAAAAACTTAGCATAGGTTAACTGGGTCACTACCAACATGACCACTGGTGATAGAGTGCTGTGTATCACCTCACCTGGATCCACCGCCTTACCTATTCCTGCCGCTATAATGACATTGTCGTATTCCGGTCCAGGGGGTACCCTCCGGGTTACCCTACCGGGTTACTATCAGGAGACCCATGTGCCTGTTAGTTGTCTTATACCATAAAAAATCATTTAAATCGGTTAACAAATAATGAAATTATGTCAATTTATGTCGATCACGTAATATGTACCAAATTAAAAACAGCTCTGTTAATATTGAAATGATTTTTAATGGAGTTCACAGGCTGGAAACTCGTCAGTTGCCTCGACCGTGTGAGGTATATAAATAATTAAATAAAAATGCAGACGAAGTCGCCAGTACCAGGATTTTTTAATGGCAACTCATTTTTAATATATTCTCTAATATACTTAATTTATTATAAGATAAGTTTTATTCTATATCAGCTCGGGACAATCTGCTTAAGTTCAGATTTTAGACCATATTATCTACTTAAAAATATAATTTAGAGCGCGTATATTTTAATTTCACGATATTTTAGAATCTATTTATCCAATTAATGTGCTGTAGAAAGCAAAATTTATCTCCTTAACATTATCTCGATATTGAAAACACCTTAATCTGTAAGGATGTAATCTTATGCTTGTGTAGTAATTGTTCTTAAATTGCACCTTTTAATTTAAATTGGATAATGTAGCTTTCTAATATTTAAAGTATTTTTGAATCGGTTAGGTAGCTTCAGAGATTACCCGCCTCAAACATACACACTCACAAACACAAACGCCCACCTTTTTATAATATTAGTATGGATAAAGTGACTCAAAAGGTTATTTCAATGGGAAGCCGGGGCGAGTTACTTGTTCAAAATATAAATCAAAAGTGATTAAATCCATCATAACATAAACGTACATCGACATCGTGTTGGAACACTATAATAAGTCCGTTGTGCTAATAAATTATTTTCTCCATTTTCGCTTCAATTTTTGTGACGCAGTTCGCGTCCGCACGCACGCAATACGACGATATCATATTTCCATAGCACTGTTTTGATTGATTGCCGCACCAACTTCAATAGTTCATAGCTTCCGTGTTTAATACATTCAATATTTTAACCTTTGGCATTTAGTTTTTCAAGTGGGTACGAGTATTATAGTTTCATTTCTCGAAGGAACTTTTGTGTTTCAAGAATGACCTTCGTTGTCGTTCGATATTTCATTTTGTGCAAATCAAACCAGCTGGTTGATAAGCATGTGGATATATTTTAGCACTAGGTTTTTCCCGCGGTTCTGTTCGCGTTAAATTCACAGTAAGACGGTTCCCCTTTCCTGAATTAAAACACAGAAAAGAATTTGGAATAGAATATTATTTTAAGACATTTACTGTAAATGATTATATTATGGTTTTTCATTTTGGGATAACATGTAATGAATCAAACGAATTTCTATCCCCTATTTAAGAGGCAGGGGGTAGAATAAAAAAAAGTGTTTATAACAAAGAGTCTGGGTACCAAATTTTAACTTCCCACTTTTTAAACTGCGAAACGTTTCATAAAAAAATCACTCTCCAAGGAGTTGCTGGCAGATTTAAAAAAAACTCATGATTTATTTGCGGAAAATTACGGAATACTCTATACAAATCTCCCCATTTTAGGGAAATGGGAGATTGAAAATAGAAAATAGAAAAGAAGTAGCCTATGTCATTTTTCATCCTTCCAACTATCTCCACTTCAAAATCACGTAAATTCGTCGGTCTGTTTTGCAGTGAAAGACGGACAAACAAACAAAGACACACGCGTGCTTTCCTATTATATTATGAGCATAAATTGTATTACCTAGTTTCATTGCCTCTGTTCCTAGTATGGTGTCAGAGGTCAGATGGCAGTCGCTCTGTGTTAAAAGTGGACCCCTTGTTAAGTCCTCTAAATCAGTAATAAAGTTAAGTAAAAAAAAATAAACTTAAACCCAATATCATCTGACATAGAAACAGGATAAGGCGAAGAAAAGAACAATAATAATTATAATAATCCCAAGAAAATAACCAGTTATTATGGAAAATAGAATTATATATAACTAAGTTGTTGGATTTAGTCAGACTAGTTACTTTACGCTTGTACTAGCTTAACGCCGGCTTCGTTGGAGTCGAAATATAGTCTGTCATTCAGTGTCGATTCTCTGCATTTCAAATCTGTTATATCTTCAAATATAATTCATTCAATATTCATTTAAATATCATGCTGTAAAGACCAATATTAATTAACATTAAATGTACAATATGCTAAAAATACTTAAGTGGTTAATAATCAATGCTGTTTTGCTTAAAATCGCTTCATAAATAAGACATTATTTCTAGTAAAAAGTAAAGGATAAAAAGTGGTGTGGCTTATTTTTAAGAGATAATATACAACAAATGCAATCGTGGACTTTATTGTACATCGTTTCAAGTTTCATCGTACAATAATTTAGTACAATATTATGACGTATCTCGTAGGGTTTAGCCAGCGTTTGCAATGTAAGTGCATAAAATGCATTTATTTACTACATCACATGAGAAATCTCAAAAATTATCAGTGTTTGTCCATTGTATTATGCACGTGTTGTACATTAAAACTTTTCTCTTGATTCAGCCTATCTATTAAAATCGAATCGAAAGGTATTGCATAGTTATAAAAATTTAAGCAAATATAGGGACAAACAGGAGGAAGCGACTTCATTTAACACTAGTGATTGCAATCTCGCAAAACGGGATCCAGCATTCCCGCGGAATCCCGCACCACTTATTAATGTTCTGGATCCCGCACCTTTAAAACGCGGATCCGCGGATATATTTAGATAAGAGAAAGTTGTGATTTGACAATGATTAGTAGTTATTGTTTTTGTTGTTGTTGATTAATTAGTTGTGATTTCTTTAGTCATTATTATGAATAAGACTGAATAACAAAATAGTATAAAACTGTTGTTAGATGTAAGGGTATAATTAAACAAAACTTTGATGCTAAACATTTAAGAGCTAAGATTAGTAAGATTACTAAATTACTCGTACTTAATTATATAATTTAATTGTTATTTTGTTCGAAAACAAATAATTTTTGTTGCATAATGTGAGACATGTTTAATTACTCGTAATAAAACTTGATTATTTAAATAAAAACCTGTAGTTTCAATTCGATTTTATAACATAATTTTAAACAGATGATACTTTAAAATGTATTGCGTTAAGCTACATGCTTAATAATTTTGTGGTTGATACAGTAAGGTAGAAGGTACAGTACCCTTTATGCGCGAGTCCGACTCGCACTTGGCTAATTTTTACAGTTAATTACCGTAATTACCGTTAATTGCAATTTTTTTTTTGTAATTTTTATGTAAGGTTATAGTAATGTATTTTTCATTTATGTATAATGTATATACATATTTATTTCAGATTGGCAATACTAGATACTAATTCCTGTATATGTGAATCTATAAGCGACGTTTTGATTTTTTTATAGGAGAAGACATCGAACCGGTACACGTCTCTCCCGATGGTAAGAGACAACCGTTGTCTATCGACACCATAGATGCAGATGCGTCGCTGTCTGGGGCCGGGCTATTAGGCCTGCTGTGCAAGTCTACCGGTCTAAGATCACACCGGACCGAAACACGATAATGTCATTATGGCAGCAAGATTAGGTAAGGTAGTAGATTCAAGCTGCTGCACAGTAAACTTGGTCTTGTTGGTGTTTAGCCAGTTAACCTATGCTCGCTTCTAACGACCTTCCTGATAGGGAGGCAGACAATCTTCCATACAAATGACTCGGACCAACCCGGGAACACAGTTTATTAGAAACAAAGTAATCAAGCAAACGTAAATCGTAATATGTCTTCAAGGATTTGTCACACTCGTTAAACCTATCTGGCATCCGGCTTAGCTAAAAGTGGATTTCGCTCACGGATGTCCATTTCCTGGCAAATACCATTAGACGACTCTTTGGACATTTATCGAGTGATGACAGATTATATTTTTCCATAAGCCGTAATGAAAGATTATTATGGATTTCCCGAAATGTCTGCTATGGTCTGGCAACTTTTCTTAATGTTTTCCGGATTATTCTGAGTAAGTATTTGCATTACACGGGATTGGAATATGCCCGAAGTGGCGATAGGCTTGCCACCTATCACATCGTGGGTCTTAGTATCTTGTCTAATCGTGGATGTTCTAGTATATCTACTGGACTTACGAGTCGTGAATATAATAGCAAACCTCTGCCTACTCCTTCAATGTGTGACACGGTCATGAAGCCATGAAGAAAGTTATATCAGGAGATTTCACTCTTAACAACGATTTCTCTCAAATATTTGATATAGCTAACTCTTTCTAAACTCTTAAAATCAGCCTTATTAAAGTGAGAAAGATGGCCCTATGATATGTTTAATTTTGCGGAGATGTTCGTTTTTAGGAGCGTTACGCCTAATTATCCATACAAAGTAATAGAATTGGAGTGTCTGTATGTAATCTTAAAATAACAGCTTGTTAACGCATATACCTAATGTATAATATAAGTTACCTACTTGTACTAATACAGTATTTTTTAGAATTTTTGTCTGTCTGTCTCTTTGTGATTTTCACTAGCAGACAGATCATTGATTTATTTCGGAAATGTATCCTAAAATAAATAAAGACGCGGACGAAGTCGCAAGCACAGCGGGTCTAAAATTAAATGTAGGCGCGTCCCATAACTACTTCATAGATTTTGTCTTAGTATAGTGGAAAATATGATAAAATAAATATTCCTGAACAAAATATACAAACTTGGGATTTTTCCTGCACTATAGGTTAGTGCAGGAAAAATCCCAAGCTTTCTTTTATTTATTAAGGTAGAAGTTTCCCAAATACAAGTTATGCTTCGACTTCAAATTTTCGATACAAATAGTCTAGGATCTGAATCTAGTAATAGCCGTAATAACTCGAAACCACATGTCCTCAGGTTATCACGCCGATACGTCGGCTACGTATCGTAAAACCTGCAAATTACATCTCGTGTGTTTTATATTTTTCGAGACTCGAGTTACACCAACATAGTAAGATGGAAATATACATCCATCTCTGTGCTGAAATTCGATATAACCACAGCTTATACTATTCACCATCAATATCTGTGGTTTTAAGTCAAACTAAAAACCACCTGGGGCGGTTTCAGATAGAAAAAGTATAACAATAATACTTCTATTAAATATAAAATTATATTCTATTCTATTTTGGTTTTTATTTCTAGATAAAGTAGAAGATATAATAATTGTATGTCGTTTATATGTTTTTTTTTTGTTTTAAATGTATAGACATAGTTTAAAAAAATATATGAATAAATAATAATAAACTGTTATACAAAGAAACTTTAGACTTCGCCATGCAACGAACTACACAAATTGATCTAACTCCAAAGTAAGCAATTTACTTGCTTGTGTCATAGGTGTCAGACATCTATGCTAATACATAGAAATACTCCGTGTACTATTAGCTTCATGCTTCTTTTAGTGCAATTAAAAATTGTGAGAACGATGCGATTTTAAGGTGCAATGCAAACGCTAGAAAAGTCTGGAAATACTTTGTGTTTCTTAATATTTAAGCCAATCTTTGTTTGAATCACGATTTACAACCGCCGAAGTAAGTCGAAATGTTCTCGTACTTGATAAGAATGTATGCGTGTGGAGCATCGTTTTTTGCTTTAATTGTTCATGAAGCGCTTTATTCTGGTGGGGTCACACGTTATCTAAAACAGCTGTCGGGTGCACACGGTCCACAATGGACTCGTTTGTAACCGTGCCGCGTAATATTGTTCGTGATTTAAAATATCGGTCATGTTAGCACGAGCGCCTCCGGGTTTATTTTCAGAGGTGTATTGTTGTGCTGATTAGATCAGAAGCTTTGTTTTAAAGAGAATAGCCTGCTTACTTTGTTCCATGGTCCTGTGCATGGGCCTTGTGTGACCCGATGCAACTGAATTCATTAATTTGATGCCCAGGCTCGCATCGTGGTCTACCCGGTAGATTACCGGTGTTATTTGAATAACAATGCCTGTAATGTTGGCACCAGCGCTTTCAATTTTATTTTCAGAGCTGCGTGGAGTTGGTTTGGGTTGTTTTAAGTAGCTACTTATTTAATCTTGACCACGTTTGTTCTGTATGAACCAAGGCCATTCTTACACAATGATTAGTCCCGGGTCTAAGTTCACTTTAAGTTTCCTATGTAGGTTATTGTTTATATTTTAGTTACAATATTATTCACATTGCCACTTTGTATGGTTTTGATCAAATCAGTAAAGATTTTATCAATTATACCCATATCAAATATTGATAGAAAAAGCAAACTGCAGTTAGATACAGAATATAATAATTTTCATAAGTTATGATAACGTAAAATTGAGCTTAAACGATTAAAAAATATTCCCTAAGGGGTACACTTAAGTTATAGTTATAAGGAGACATTTATATTTTTAAGATCAAATTATGTTTTTTTTTGTCAATTTAACATTAAATATGTTGTTAATTGTATACACTACATTTTTTTAAATTGACTAATGTTCTGGATATATTTGCTGAAACGGACCTTTATGCTAATACTCAAATCAGCCATCTAAAATTACAGATAACTATATGAAGTCGAGTCCTTTATCTGATTGAGGGGTCGGCGTACACCGAGCCTTATAACTTGAACATTACCAACTTGCATACTTCCACGTTCTGATTAAAGCCGACCAAAAGCCGAATATTATTCTGTAAATATTTCTTTCATCCTCTCTTTTTAGTATGTACTACACAGTGTACTCCAATAGGAATTAAATCTACCCTGCTGTTTCTAAAGCATTTTTTGCTTCGTACAACACCATTGTGGAACGAATTACCAGCGACGGTGTTTCGAAATGGAAAAGATTTAAGAACCTTTAAGAAAAGAGCGGACCCATTCCCAAAAGGTCAGCAACGCGTCTGTGATACTCCTGGTGTTGCGGATGTTCATGGGTAACGGTGATCATTCCACACCATCAGGTGACCCACTTATATGCTTGCCTTATCTTCTATAAAATAAAAAGTGCACACGCTGAGCTTTAGCCTGAATAAAATATAAATTCTGAAGCTAGATATAGAATATCAAATATAACCAGGGTTGCAATGTCATGGACGCTATTGAAATGAAATGTTTTGTAAAATTTAGGTCAAATTTTTATGTAATATTTTTCTTACTAACTTTCTTCCATAACAAAAGTAGTTCTAACCGGCTCTAAAAAGGAGGAGCGTTTTAATTTCTCTGTATGTTTTTTTTATGCGATTACTACGACAATCTTAAATGGATTTTAATAATTCTTATTTCTAAGATAGGTTTCATTGGTTTTTTTTTATTTATTGTAAGACAACGATACTCACTGAGGTAAATATTTTTTTACTTTGTTGATATTTCAACAAAATGATTGAAAAGATCGCCTAAATTTGTTTTAGAGTTTCTTCAGTTAACCTGAAAAATATAATCCTAGGATTGGATTTATGCCCGAAATAGCAACTTTTTGCCACCTGGACTTTTAACCTGTCACCTGTCGCCTTATGGATGTATATACTCTGCCTCTGCTTACAACTTCGAGTATATGAACGTGGTGACTTCAAAATGAGCTAAACCATGGGACGACCTCTGATTTGAACTGAACTGAACACACATTTACCTGGATGAAACACCATTCTTAACACGAGCGTATCTATCTACTATAGTTACTGTTTTATTCCAATGTTATATTAGGTCACTGCACAGTGTGCGCCTTAAGTTTTGCCCCGCATAAAATATAAATTCTGAATGCCAAATGCAAAAAATTGGGAACGTAACTCTTGTTAGAATGTCGTGTTTATAAACCCTCTTTGAAAGGCTGCTCAGATGAAAATGTTCTGTAACATTTTACGTACTGGTTTTATTCCTTCCATTCGTGACTGTTCGTATTTCACTTTACGAGAGCTTACTAGACCTATTTCCGATTGGTTACGAATCTTTTTTTTTTGCTTTTCTATTGAGGGACCAGTTTATTCTCGTTGAGCCTTTTTGCGTTTTACTTTACGAAGACAATAGTGTATTTTGTTTAGTCCAAATGGCATAAGCACGATGCGGTTCTTTGTTACTCGTTAAGGCGAACCTCGGACCGCCTGATATACTTAGATTACTAGGAGAAAACTGTTTTTTTCTATCTTTCTTGTAATTTCCTTAGTTTTTATTTTCTTGAAAACCTGAACTAATTTATACAACAAAAAACAGATTTCTTTAGCTAGAATAATCCGTATGAGAACATATTTTATAAGTACCTATCCGTTTTTACATTTGAAGTATGGGCTGTGAATATATTTGCCAAATTTAATAGGAATTCGTATATCGACAGTGTTATATGAGGAAATATAATATCTAAACTAAAAATATATATTAGAATAATGGATATACGATGCGTATGGTTGTAGCTACTAGGGAAGGCCTAGGTTCACATTCCACGACCAAGTAACTCGTATATTCGAAGGTGGTGTCAAAAGCCTTCAATTGGCGTGTTTCGAACTCGATACTCTCTGCCTACTCCGCAAGGGACCCGGCGTGAAGATATTTTTGATTTGGCGTGAAAGAGTTGTGATTAATAGATATTAATCACAACTTTTTTTAAAAATTACATATCTGCATCTTAATAACCTATCCAGTGGCCAACTTTTTTTTTTCTGTACAAAAAATATGAAAAAAAAGTAATCAAAAATATCTCGAGGAGTAACAGTCTGTCCGATGTATTATGTACGGTACTTGAGAATATACAACAAAAAATTGTAAGGGATGGGGCGATGAAAGCGAGCCAACAATACCTACGCTAATGGCTTATGTTTGCGATGACAGTCCCTCCCAGCCAATGGGCTCTATTATCATAGCCGGCCTCCTGTGCGCTGAATTGGCTAAATGTTTTGTGCTTCTGAAAAGATTTCAGATGACGGGAAAATTGTTAAGAAAATTGATCACTTCCACTCGAGCGATTTCGTTTTGTTATTCCTATACAGTTTGTTCTATATTTCTCGAAAGGCTTTGTCTAAGTTTGATTTTTACGAAACGTACCCATTGATTAATTGGAAATATGCTCCTCTTTAGACAAATATATAGAAATCGTTTATTCCCTGACACAATATATATTTAATACTAGCTGTGCGCATGAATCCTCTTCCAGGTTTGAAATAAATAAAAGTAGGTAACCTTTATTACTCATTACATCAGCTAATCTGCTAGTGAAAGTCCCGTCAAAATTGTTTTTTTCCGTTCCAGAAAAAAACCGAAACAAAAAGATGGAGAGACTAACAAATACTCTAGATATGTTACTTTGGTATATTATGTACCGTTCATACATAGATGTAGGCATAGAAATCGTTTATTCCTAGATAATAAACTCATATTTTAATTTTACAGATATAATAATTTCATGTAAAACAATCATCAGATAGATGTAGTAGCGCCCATATCCCCGAAAGAGTAGGTAGAGGTATATTTGGTCCCCCGATCAACCGACGTTATTAGGTCCTATGATAGGTGGCAAGTCCGTCACGATCGCTGACTCAGCAAACGTGTTGCATTCCCTATTGCAACGTTTAAAACCTGTGTTAAAACTATGTCTAATATCGCATTGTTATTTCTGAAATAACTAGAATAAAACAATCACTACCGAGCCCACATAGGTGAATTTAAAAAATCCATTATGAATTACGTTTAGTAATCGTCGGCTAATTATTAGTGTTAATCTGCTCGTTTTTTTCCAATATACTGTCAAAAAAAAACTTGGGTCGATGACACAGGCATTAGAAGTTAGTAAACCTCTATCCCGGGTTGATAGACCTGCAATTCCTCTCGCGCTGTTATCATATCAAAAGACAGGCAATAAAGTTATTATCTGAACTGCATTGAAGAGAAACCATGTAGGTGAAGCATCTGTTGGCAGTTCGGCAAACGTTTCCAAGGCGGCGCCGTGATGTCGAAATTTTTGAATTATACAGAACTGTTAAAGTTAGTTGTAAACATTGTTTAAAAAGTGCTAGTCGGACTCGCAAACAAAGAGTTCTGTATCATTATCTATAAAAACGCGAAAAAAAATCACGTTTGTTGTATGGGTATTGCACTCTATACCTACATTTATTTTATGCTTTCAAAAGAAATGCAATGTGTTAGTGAAAAATTGAACCTGGTGACCGACAGACAGAAGAACAGCGAAGTCTTAGTAATAGGGTTTCGGTTTTATCTTTCGGTTACAGAACAGAAAGGTGTCAAGAGTCTACGGAACCGGCGTATTAGTACGAAGACAATTATAAATGTGGAGGAAGCTAGGGAAGTATGTAGTGATCATGGCTTGACAGTCTCCTACAAGGTAGCCGGCGTGATATATATGTGTGTGTTTTTTTATGGGATAAGACAGCGAACAGGCATACGGGTCTCCTGATGGTAAGAGACAACCGTGGCCTATAGACACCATAGATGTTGTAGGTGAGCCGCTGCCCTGTAGTCGGGCTGTTAGACCATATGTGCTACCGGCTCCCCTACCCTCTGGACCGGAACACGACAATGCCATTTTGGCGGCAGGAGTAGGTGAGGCGGTGGATCCCTACCCGGGCGAGTTGCTCCACAGCACTACCACCAGTTGTTGCCACGAGCTGCCTGGTAGGAAGGCAGTTGGTTTATTCTACACAGAGAACCTTGACCAACACGGGTTAATTAAAAATATACGATTATATGAACTGCGTGATTTATTACGCACGATTTATATGGTGTAAGTGTATATAGGTTGTGGGGAGTGTCGATCAATCACCCCGCGGATGGACGGGAGACAGGCCATTAGGCGGCGCCTCGTCGCAACTCAGGTGCCGCATGCTTCGATTACACCCTTCCTATTACCCGTTTGTCGAACCGAACGCCTTATTATGTCCACTTTATACAGTTCACCAGTTCTAACTTTACCGTGTCAGTGCCAGTTTTAGGGTCTCTGCAGATCAGGAACAATGCAAAAATATAATGCCTATAATTATAACGCAGTAAAAATGCAAAAGTATGACTTCAACTAGGTCAACATGTAAATAATACATATTTTTAAATAAATTAAAAGCAAAAAAAGATTTTTTATGAAAATCTTTTATTATTTTTCGAGTTGCTCTCAAAGAACCCCTTTCTTTGATACCCATATTGTAGAAGTGCTTTTAAATCAACTATTCCGCCATTTTGGTTGGTCCGCCATATTGGATTTAGAATGATGTCATGTACTTTATCGTGTATTGTCATCCATCCTAAACGTGTATACAAAATTTCAGCTTAATCGGGTGAAGATACAATGCATGTTAAATAAAAGCTTTTAAAAAGTAATGAATCAATAATCAATCATAAATCATTTATACATATCATATAAACAAAATACCCAAATCCTTTTAAGTGTGCCTATAAAAGTTTAAGATTTCGATTTCTCCAGGATCTCATCATTAGCTGACATGGTGACCAAAGGACCATCTGTGTGGTATACCACTATCAAACAAAAACGAATTATTCAAATCGATTCAGGCGTTTTGGAATAATGGGTGAACATACATAAAAAAGATTCCAACTTGTTAAAAACAGGATATACACACGGTATTAGAGTTTGTAGTGTAAACTGACTACATACTACATTTCTTTATATCTTATACTAAACGTATCCTTGGCAATAAATAATCTCTGTCTACCCGCTAGGGGTTTGACGTAAATACATGTACCTACGTAATACGTATGTATATAAAAGTGGACAGGTTGCTTAACAGCACTAATATATTCTATATTATTCATCGTTGGCGCTTGCTGAAACTTCCACATATTCATATTTTAAATGAGAACCATGTGTTCAGTACATGTATACTTTTTCACATATTACCTGCATCTTGGAACTTGGCATTCCGGGAAAGGAAAGTCTTGCTTTGGCAAAATTGAAAGTCATACATTTAACCCAGATACCAATTTCTCAGCCCTACATTTCTGTAGTAAAGGAAAAAAGGCTTAATGCGCTTGAAGCCCTAGAAATAAAACCGAAACTATTAAATGACCAGATAGATTTAAATGCGTCCCCACACGTAAATCTTTTTGTGTGAATTGAATTATATTTAACTACAATATAGTTATAATTATTTTAGACATTAATTTAATTTTTAATTTATTATATTATATACCCAGTTGTGACATTATTGAAAAATTATAGACATTTTAATTTTGTATAATTTTGACATTGACATTTATTTGATTTTGAAATTAATAAGAGGGAAGACATCACACAAGTCGTGGGTTGGAGCCTCGTCGAAGCACAAGTGACGCATACTTCGATTATTTACCTAAAATAAATAAATAAATATCGTCACGATCATATCCACGAAATGGTAGGCAGAGGTACATATGAACACTCAGTTAGCAAACGATATTAGGTCTCATGTCATGGCAAGCCCGTCACCATATTGGGCACAAATCTCGGGATTACTCAAGAAATAAACGTAACTTAACAATAGTGTAATCACCAGTACCGATTAAATTCCGGTATAGCACCGTATATTTTAGAA
>DVZL01003975.1:0-13388 GCA_018236625.1 Lasaia peninsularis | reverse complement strand
GTCTCCCCCCGCCCACGCCCCTTCTACCCCGCAAAAAAAGATGATGCAATATGCACGTTCTATTGCGCCACCCTGTATTATAAATGCGAAAGTAACTCTGTCTGTCTGTTACGCTTTTATGCCTAAACCACTGACCAGATTTTGATGAAATTTGGACAAAGATAGAGTTGACCATGAGGAAAGATATAGGCTACTTTTTACTGCAAAAAAAGAGGAGAGGTTAGAGGAGGGAATGAATATTTACATGGAAATGTTTTGATGACGTATAAATATAACCGATTCGTTTTCATTTTACAATTGCCTAGATTTTGTATGTATAATAATCACACGCGGGCAAAGCCGCGGGCAAAAGCTAGGTTAAAGTGAACCCTAATACTTCATTACCTAATATATAATGCTAAAGTGGATGGATGTAGGTATCCGGGAAGAACTCGGTTGACATTTCACGACCAAATAGCTCGCGTAATATCCGAGGGTGGTGTCAAAAGTCTCCGAAACCGATGTGTTTATATGAAGAGATTAATGAACATGGAGGAAGCTAGACAAGTGTGCAAGGATCATGACACTTACTACTTGATGCTCTCTGCCTGATATTTTTCAGCAGCCATATATTTTAACCCGCTGACCAGGAACAATTCTATAACACTTCCAATAAAAATGGCTTAACAATATTTATAAGAAAATATTTTTTTCGTGATGCTTGTCGCTATTTGCGTAGATTACATTCTGATAGGTATAGATAAATATGGATATCTGAATAAAATTAATAAAAATTAATATCGTCTCTGTGTATCGGTGTCCGACTTTAACGCCAGAGGTCCCGGGGTTGATTTCCGGATAAGGAAATTTGTTTATGAGTTTTTTTCAGTTTATCCGAAAAATATAACGTTGACTGGGATTGTTTTTTCCTGATGGTAAGAAATACAAGTCGCCTATAGACACCACAGGTGGAAATGGTGCGTTGCCAACCTGAGGCTGGGATGGTAAGCCTCTTGCGTGTGAAAGTTTACCGGCTTCCCTCCAAACCAGAACACGACAATTTGTGTGACGACGCTATTGTGGCAGGAATAGGTAAGGCGGTGGTACCAATCCGGGCGAGTCGTTGCAAGACTACCACCTAGTCAATGTCACAGTGTTGTGACAATGGCAATAGACCCTGTGCTCGTCTTTTACGAGCTGCCTCTGAGTTGTATAGATGTCGTGATTCGCAACCTAGTTATATCTATAATTTTTTTACCCCAAAACCCACTAGTTACTTTGGTACCTAACAATTTCGCTGAAATTTGTTTCAGCGAAATTGTTAGAGCCGTTATAAATAAATAATTATACATACACAAGGATTGCTCGTTTAATAGTATTAGAAAAAAAACTTGCCAAGTACGAATTGGACTCACGTACGAATAGTTCCGTACTATCTACAAAAATCACGTTTTTTATTTTATTATGTTCTTAGTATTTGTTATTATAAGCGGCAACAAGTCGTCTTCGGTCCGCACGAGGTCCCGGGTTCGATTTACGTTTATGGCAACTTTGCCTGAGATTGGATTTGTGTCCAACATGGCGACAGACTTGCCACCTGTCACATCACGGGACCTAATATCGTGGGTGCACATACACCTCTCCCTGACCTTTCGGGGAGATGGTCATAAAGATATTTATTTACTTATGTTTGTAAAAAAACATAAATAATGAATATCTTAAAATGGTAATCTACCTGGAATTATGTTCTGGAATTTTCGTCTAATTATTAGGGTTCAAACCGCACCCAAAGCGTAAAAACAGAACCCTTCTACTAAGACTCCACTGTCCGTCTGTCTATCTGTTTGTCACCTGACTGTATTTGACAGTTGAAATTTGCACAGATTATGTATTTCTGGTGCCGAATACAAAAACAGAATAAAAGAAATAAAGGAGTCTTCCATACAAGAAACGTGATTTTTTTAGATAGTACGGAACCATTCGTGTGCGTCCGACTTGCACTTGACTGGTTTTTATTCAAATGACATCTGCATTTAATAGGACCTACTAATTATTTAATTTCCGTATAAATTAACTTTGTATCCAGTTTGTTGCTTCTCAATTATCCCCATAAGGATCTGGATATTTTTCATTTCTCGATGTACTTCTATATTTAAATTTGAAAAAAAAAAGCTTTGTGATAATAAAACATGTTCTTAGCCCGATCCGAGTTCGGGATGTGGGACGGGGTGAGGTTTTATAGGTAAAAATTTCTACCAACAAAACCACTGGTGGTAGAGTGCTGTGCAGCAACTCAGCCTGGTAGGGATCCACCGCCTTATCTATTCCTACCGCCATAATGACAATATCGTGTTCCGTTCCGGAGGGTAGGTAGCCGGTAGACTTGCACACCAGGTCTAACACCCCAGCCACAAGACAGCGACACACCTATAACAACTATGGTGTCTATAGGCCACGGTTGTCTCTTACTATCAGGAGGGCCGTGTGCTTGTTCGCTTTCTTATAATATAAAAAAAATCCAGCAAAACCACAAGTCCTATGGAAAAAAGTTCAATCGCAAAGTTGTAATAACGAGATCTACAACTTTTGTATTCACTCTCTTTTCACGTAATCTGAAAATTTATGTGAAAAATACAAATAACCCAAGTTTTAGTTTTTTTATTTTTATCTTTTACATAAAAATGTATTTTTTTACGAAATTCGGTAAAAACATATCTACCTTCTAAAGTAATTTTTTGGAATATAAAAAAATATTTTTTAATGTTATTTTGATTTATTATCGAAAAAACAAAGCTAATTTTCAATCGAAAATTCACGCGTCAAAACATCAGCTTATTAATGAAATCAGTCGGGTTTTTGTTTGTTGAAATTTCTACTTTACGATCGTGTAAAAAATGTACTAGGCAATGGAAAATGCTCTCAAAAACGAAAAATCTTGAGTTATTATTTAAAAATTGTTTATTATCATCATAATTGCGAATGTAAAATAAATTAATTAATTTGCTGATTCCGTGAAAATAATTATGATTTTCGTTGCGTCCTTAAACAGAAGACTGTGTGTAGTACAAGAAAGGTGCTTACCTGAAGTCGAAAACCTCAAAGAATTATACCCGATCAACTCACACACAAGCACTACACTGTTTAGGACACAGAACATAATACTCTAGCGAGGTTTAGGAGAACCAACAATATCCACATTTTTCTCTCAACGTACGTTTCGCTTCGCAACCAAACCATCATCAGGAGAATTAGGCCGTACTTCACAAACGTCAAGCACTGTGTAGATGTCACCACACATACAATATTTTCTGTTCACAACGAGAATCACACTGATTTCGTCTACTTAGCAAATTAATTATATTATTTTTATTTGGCTATGGATTTCCGCGAAGTAACGCCAGATTCTATTAATTAAAATATTTACATTATCTAGCGACCCGCTCCGGCTTCGCCTGGGTATATTATGTATGTGATCTATCTATCTATATAAATAAAATTGAATACCTAAGTGTGTCGCTAAGCGCAAAACTCGAGAATGGATGAACCGATTTGAATGATTTGTTTTTTGCTGCTTTTAATGAAGTCTGACGGTTCTTATGAAAAAAATACTGTGTACATTTTAAAGAATACAGGAAAAAAATTCTTTAGTTTTTCCCATACAAAGCTATCAGTGTCAGGTGGTATGAAGTTCACCGGGTCATCTAGTATACATATAAAACTTCCTCATTATATCTTATATTAAAAATAATAATTGCATCAATATTTGTTGGGTTTGGTTACTCGTAGGAACAGACAGCGAGAAGCGAATTTGTTTTTGAAAAGTTTTTATTATATAGTGATAGACCACAAAAGCGGTGCTGTTATCTGTTTTAAAATAAATCCGGAGATTGTCCAGACGATAGGGTATCCGGTAGACTTACACATACGGTCTAAAAGCCCGACCAAAGATAGTAACGCACCTACAAAATCTATGGTGTCTATTGACCACGGTTGTCTCTTACCATCAGACCCCTGTGGTTGTTCGCTGTCTTATCCTATAAGAAAAATACAAACTAACACATCAAATATCTTGTACTAATTTTGTGTCTATGGCACCCCTGCAACCAGAGTAGGCAAAGTATTTAACTGTATTGGCCAATTATTTAACGCGGGACAGATGGCCGTCCCGCGGTATAATCGACCTCGATTAGCTTAGTGTCGTAGGGTTATCTTTTGGGAGCTCGCCTAGTATGGAGCAGGGTTTTGAAATATTCATATTTAGATAGATGTATATTACAGCGTTTTTTGCATTTTATTTTTTATTTTTTTCGTTTTTTGTTTTTATATACGCATCACAAAAAAAGTACTTAGTATTTGCTTTACAAAGGTTAAAATCTAATAAATATAAAATAAGCATCTGGGCGGCCGAGCTTGGTAGTTCTTTTTTGTCAGTGCAATAAGCTTTCACCTGCTTGAAAAAATTGCCATCTGACGGTAAGTCTCCAAAACCGGAATCGGTACTATTTTGCACCAAGTGCTACCAACAGAATTGTATAAATGTCGTGGTTTTCGCAATTTCATAAGACCTAAACTTACTGTACTGTAGTTTTCGTTAGACTAAAGATCATATTTTTACCCGCCAAAACCCCTAGGTACCAAATTTCACCGAATTCCTTAGAACTGTTTCCGAGATCGTCATTATAAATTAATAAATTAATAAAAATACAAGAATTGTTCGTTTAAATAAGCAAATAATATTTTCCAACTAATTATTGTACGAATTTATAATATTCCAAAGCAAGAAAACTACAATAATCTAAGACTAACTCTTGCTTTATTTTCTAGTTCTCTAATCCTTATAGTTGAATTATTCAAAGTTATATCCCCCATCATCTCATTGGGGGTCGAATTTTAAAAAATCTTTTCTCAGTAGATTTTTCCTACCCCTAAAGGCTTGGTCTGGGTTAAATCAGTCAATCGCTTTCACATTATAGATAGACTAACTAGCTGTACACATTTCTAAAACAAAATTCAAGAATAAAAGTAGCTTAAGTTTTTTGTGTGTGTGTCTGCCAGTGAAAGTTCCGTCAAAATCGGTCCTGCCGTTCCAAAGATTGATTGAATTTAATAAATAAACTATGTGTTTTTTTATTTACGTTTTTTTCTTTTAAGTACATTTTTTTAAATAGTTATAACACATTTTTTTTATCATTTATTGTTAAACGTCTTTAATCTGAATTAGATATTTTTATTTTTATTAATTTTATTTATTTATTTAATAAATAAATAAAATTAATAATAATTTAAGCTTAGCGGGTATAAAAAGAAAGACAGACATACAGACAAAAATTAAAAAAAATACTAATTTGTTATAAGTACCTTGTATGTAAACATACATAGACATTTAGTAAAAAGCGTTTATTTTAATACTCGCGACCCGCCCCGGCTTCGCACGGGTTCACTATATATGTTATATGTATACATAAAAACCTTTCTCTTGAATCACTCTATCTGATTGCGTGGTTTTAAAGATTCAAGCATACATAGGATATAAGGACAGAGAAAGTGACTTCGTTTTACACTATGTAGTGATTACACATAAACAATCCAATTTCATTTATTTTTATAGATGAAAATTTTGAACCAAATCTGAAAAAAGATGGCGCTGTTCATTTTTACATTGCGTCTTAAATTACTCGGCCTTAATATACAACATACACATATATGTCATCATCCATCACCTTTAGCACTCCAATTTCATTTATTTGTTTAGATAAAAGGAGATAGATGTAGTGAGATTTAAAAAAAAATCTGTTTTGTCAATCTTTTAACTTTCATGCTTTCCCCATGACCAAACACTTGGAGCAAGCTCATTCTTATTTTTCCGTCTGTCTGTATTTCTGTCTGTCACCAGGCTGTATCTCATGAACCGTTATAGCTAGATAGTTTGAATTTTCATTGGTGATGTATTTCTGTTGCCGCTATAATAACAAATAATAAAAACAGAATAAAATAAATAATTATAAAGGGTGCTATCCCCAATACAACAAACATGATTTTTGTGTCGTTTTTTATAGTTAATGGTACGGAACCCATCGTGCGAGAGCCCGACTCGCGCTTGACGATTTTTTGCAGACACTTTCTTCCAATTATGCTCGTACTATACAAACGATCTCATTTTGTATATTTATTTGAATTAAAATAATCCGTCTCCACCCTAACATACCTGATCCATTTTGGTTAACTATTTGTAAAGTTATTTATAGAGGGTGTTTATAATACGTTATATTTATTGGGGTACTTATACGCATAATCACCTCGCGCACATGTCGCTGTGATCGCACAATTACTTTATTGGTGACAGGTTTTCTGCATGTCAACTCTACAGGGTGATGAGAAAACGCTTAGTATTGTTAAAATTTGAATTTAGAATTTTTTTTTTCATAAGACGCTTGTGGACAGAGTTCAATGTTTTGTATTCATACATCCAAGTTAAACTAGAATAGACCAACTAACTGCCTTCCTACCAGACAGCTCGTAAGAGGCAAGCATAGGTTAACTGGGTCACTAACAACATGACCACTGGTCGTGAGGTCTACCTTTACAAGACAAACGTGGTCTATATACACTGGTTATGTTCTAGGTGCGTTACTGTCTGTGGTCTGGCTGTTAAACCGTAGTATGTGCAAATCTACCGACTATCCTACACTCCAGACTCTAAGCACGACAATGTCATTACGACGGCAGAAATAGATAGGGCTGTGGACCCGGGCGAGTTGCTACACTGCACTCTATCAGAGGTATTGTTGATAGTGACACAATTTGTCAATTAAGATAGAGATTTTAAACATTTATAGCGTATTTTAACATATCTCTAAACTGGAACACGACTGTATCGAGCACTAACGTAAAATTAATCACATTATGGAGCCGAACGGGGCAAAAATCCACTGTAATTTCTCAAAAAGCCAAAATATCGTGATTCGGGCGACCCCAAAAGGACCGCACATTCAAATGCACAGCAAGTGCCGGTATTAGCACTGCTCTATAATGCACCCCAGCTAGTGCACCCTATATTTACCATCCACACATGTCACTCCACACCCCTAATATTTATGGCTGTATAAGTAAATCTTATTTGTATACTTAATTAGGAGTTTTAGTTTAACTAAATTTTAGTGAAAGGCAAAACTGGTATTAATAAGTTCAACAAGTTATAAAAGATAGATGTTAGGTATAAGTTAGGATTGATGCTAGGTGGCTGTACTCCGGAGTCTTACGGAGTATGGCCCTGTACGGGGCACCTGTCTGGGGGAGGGAGGAGGCGAGACGTATGCAACGGCTTGCTTGGGAGGCCACGTTGAAGCGGTGGAAGGAGGACCTGGCCCCACCAGTCCCGGAGCAGAGGACAGTGGAGGACATTCGACCGATCCTCCGAGGGTGTTTGGAGCGGCGGTTCGGGTCGCTCACCTTCCGACTTGTGCAGGTGCTCTCCGGGCACGGTTGCTTTGGAAAGTACCTGCACCTGCATCGCAAGACGTGAGGCGACTCCCACCTGCCACGAGTGCGGGGCGCTGGAAGATATGGCGTCCCATACGCTGGAGGAGTGCCTCGCGTGGAATACTCAGCAACGTACTCTTTCAGCGGCCATAGGTGAGGATCTCTCGCTGCCGAGCATCGTCGTAGCGATGCTCGGAAGCGAGACATCCTGGTAGGCGGTGGTGTCCTTTTGCGAAGACGTTATGACGCAAAAGGTGACCGCGGAGAGGGCCAGAGAAGACGATCCCAACTCTGGCCCGCTCCGGCGCAGGCGAACCGGGGGGGCTAGGAGGCGGTACGCCCGTCTTTTAGATCCTCATTAGCGGGGCTGCCGGGAGGAGTCGGGGGACTCCCTCTGGCCTGCACAGCTTCGCACGCCTAGGGGGTGACTCTGATGACCGGAGCCACCCCTCTTGCAGCGCGGAAGGAGGCCCGGTTGAGTCCGGGCCGCGGTCATCGGAACGGGATGGTGAATGCGAAAGCGACCCCATCTCGTTCCTAGCCGGGCGGCGGGTCGGTCATCGTGAGGTTCTTAGTCGGTAGTCTGCGACATACCCCCGTATCACAAATGATGGCACGGGGTTATGCCGCAGGAGTCCTGACATCACCCATCGCTCCCCCCAGAGCGGTGGGTATCCGTTAATGGATTTTCCTCACGTAAAAAAAGGGTTCCGTCCCTAAAGAGTAGAAACTGAACCCTATTACAAACGTCCATCTGTCTGTGTGTCACCTAGCTCAGAAGATAAATCTCATACGGTTCATGAGATTTATCTTAAACTAGACAGTTGAAATTTTCACAGATAATGTATTCCTGTTGTCGCTATAAAAACAAATACTGGAAACAGAATAAAATTAATATGCAAACGGCGCTCCCATACAAATAACATGATTTTTTTGCCGCTTTCATAGATAATGGGTACAGAATTCCCCATGCGCGGGTTCGACTCACACTTGACCGGTTTTTTATTTATGTCTTATCTTGATCGGTATTTTGAATGTCAACATAAGTAATTGTAAATATTGGGATGAAAGTCCAAAACCTTGGCGTGTTCGGACTTCCAAAAGCACCTATACAACAGATATCAAATTCGTTTTAGATTCGAAAGCTCTATCAATGAAATCTGGGAATAGAATAAAAAGTTACGTATCGAATATCTGGTACATGCACCAATTCAGATCGAATATTTTCCACTGAGTTTGCTTTAGTTGGAAAAAGTACCGGTGCATTGAAACCTGATAGTTTAATAGGAAGGGTACCAAAGCGCTATGCAAATTGATAGAGTTTTCAATCTATACGATGGATTTGTATAGATATTTTTATACGTCGAATGTGGATTTATCTGAAGGATGTATTTTAAACGAGTTTACGATTTTGACGAGAACTAGCCTATCTAATCCTGAAATATAGTGTCAGCTCTCGCCATTGTCATGTTCCATGTATAAATTTTCAGTTGCCGGTAAAATGGCACATATACATATAACCATAACACAAGCATATAATTCGCTTACTTTGAGGTTAGATCAATTTGTGTAATTTGTGCAGTGATATTTATTTATTAGACAAAAATTCTAGAAAAAAACTATTTTGGTATATGTAGTACCTTGCAAACATACATAATGTGCATTAAGTAAAAAGCATATATTTTAATATTACACTCGGACATTTCAATTTTTATTTATTTGTATAGATAAAATAAAAAAAGTCTCGCCCGGATTGCCACCGCCTTACCTATTCCTGCCACAATAGCGTCAGTGCTCGCCAACGTCGTGTTCTAGTTAGGAGGGTAGGGTAGCCGGTAAACTTACTCATGTAAGAGACTTACTATCCCAGCCTCAGGTTGGCAACGCACCATTTCCACCTTTGGTGTCTATAGGCGACGTGTATTTCTTACCACCAGGACATCCGTGTGTCTGTTTGCCTTCCAATATCCTAAAAAAAACGAACGGGAATACCATCATCATATATCCTATACGAGGTAGCAGAGGGTCACGTCACGATCCCTACATATAGCCTAACTTCCACCAAATTCATTCCTCTCTTCATACAAACACGCCGGTTCCGGAGAATCTTGACACCACTTTCGGATAATACACGAGCAATTTGGTCGTTGAATATCTCCCTAAGTTTCCCAGGTACTTACAGCCATCATTCGCATTGTATTTCTGTTTCGTCAATTTTTCATTCTTGAATAGTTTTTATTCATTAAAATTTGCTAGGTATAGTCACCTCTTTACTCTTCGTAACTTCTACTAATTGCTCTACTTTAATAAAAAACTAATTACAAGCAAAACATTAACTTAAATACAACACACACACAAATAAATACATAAGTTAAAGGTCTGCTATTCGGTTAACACAAAATGACGTCACCACGAGAGTTATTTCAAGGTTTTTGTTTATAAAAAATAGCAGTAATAAATTTTTATAAGGGATATTAAAATTGTTAGAAAACTAACACTTTGTTTGACAGAACAGTAAACCTTCTTGAAGGGATTTACGTTAAGTCGTATATTGCACCCTTAGTAATATAAGAGCACAATCCGAAAAAGTAGTTTTTGGTGAATTGCGTTTAAAAAAAAAGAAAAAAAAATTCTAGATTCCTACATTGCAGCCTTTTTTCATCCATATAATAAAAAAAATGTCTTTATGTAGGAAATATTATTTTTGTACTTAGTATTTAAAATCAGTTTACAAAAAAATCTACTCACTTGATTCCTTATATTACTGAGGGGGCAATATACGTCGTAAATTTTCTACTATAGTCGATTTTAATAGAACTTGTAGCTAAGCGTTCGATTGTTTAATAGATATTCTAGCTAAACAATGGTGGAGATTAGGCAAAATGTGTCCAAATCAACGAAGCAATCGCAATATAATTAGACCATGTTTCACAATAAAGAGCCAATACATACAATTTTAGTTTTGGGAGAATAGAAATAAAATAATATCGAGAGACTTTCCATATAAATTTTATTTATACATTTATAAGCAAAAAAAAAAACAATAAAGCGATAACTAAATTTGTTTTTTTTATTATTATAACAATATTTCTATTTTTCTCAATTTAATTTTGTCTTATTTTTTTGTAAATTTTACTTTAAGTTGTATGAGTGTTATATTAAATAGTATTCATATTGATCTCTATTCTGAAATAAATATATTTTTATTTTTTTTAATATACTTACAATAATTATTGTTGGAGGTCAATAGGTTTTTTATTGTTTAAACTAATGCGTTTCTAATTACCTGATTTTACTTAAAAACGGATTTAAGCTTGCGAATTGACTTACTTTTTAATATACTCGAAGTTTCAAGTAAATTCGTGGTCACGAGCGGACTCTTAGATAAGTCATTTCACGTGATTTAGGGTTCTACACCCAAACCCTATTAATAAAACTCCGCTATCGATTTATCTGTCTGTTATGTATCTAACCGCGATAACCAGACAGTTAAAATTACTACACAGCCACAACCAGACAGCTACGACAACAAATATTAAAAATTGAAAAAAAGACAGAGAACAAAAATGTGATTTTTTGTCGTTTTCATAGATACTTGACCGATTTTTGTATAATTTTTAATCAATAAGTGTTTTCGTCTCTTTAGCACTAACTTATTTTGAATATATCACAAACACAGTTTAATTGAAAATCAATTAGCGAGATAGACAACAAAAATAGCGGAAGATGTGTTTTATTATTTAAAAATAAACTGTCTTTAAGCATCTTACCTTTCCACAAGCTTTGCACTTGCCCTTCTCCGACCGGCGGTGGACCCAATGGTGGAGGGTGTGTGTCTGTTCCCGGTACTGTCTGACCCCGACATCCCGGAAGGTAGGCTTGCACGTGAACTGCACTCGGTCTATTAGAATGTCTATACACGCGTTGTGGGCGACTATCTTGCACGCTGAACATTTCATTCTCGAACCGTGTTTCTGTTGAAAATAAATAAATAATAAATATCTCTGAACATTTGACCGCATCCAACGTAGAGCGTCTCGAATCGTACACGACCGGGCTCTTTCTAATCGGATTGACTCTTTGGCGTTGCGTATAGATATCTGTTCACTCAGTGTCTTCTACCGCATTTACCACGGGGAAGGCTCTGAAGAGTTGTTTAGTTTGATACCTGCCGCTGAGTTTCACGTTAGGACATCGCGACAGAGCGTAAAATTCCACGCCTACCACCTTGATGCGTGGCGCTCCTCAACCGTGCGATTCCTAAGACATTTTTGGCTTCGTACTACACTTATGTGGAACGAATTACCAGCGGCGATATTCCCAAACGGGTACGACTTAGGGATCGTCAAGAAAAGAGCCTACTCATTCGTAAAAGGTCGGCAACTTATCTGTGATACTCCTGGTGTAGCGGGTGTTCGTGGGCGGCGGTGATCACTTACCATCAAGTGACCCACTTGCCCATTTGCCTCCTCCTGTATATAAAAAACAATGTATCTATATAAATATATATAGATACATGTATCCATGCCTAAATCCCCTAAGCGTATGTACGTGACAGGTGGCCTGTCTGTCGCCATATCGGAAATCCCGGGTTTCTTCAAGACGTTTGCCTTCGTCTTAAGAGCACTCAGAAAGTATATTTAAGTTAGATAAACTCATTGGTACTTGGCGGGGTTCGAACATGGACTACCTAAATGGAAACCCGAAGCGCAAACCATGAGGCCACCGGACCAACAAGTTATCGCTAAAATCGTGAATGAAGTCGCGATTATAGATAGTAATAAATAGAGGTATTTCACGCTGAACCAAATACAAAATGTCGAATAAAACAAACGCATATATTTGGCTAAAACAATATATTATTATTACAATCGGTTACCTACATTAATGTTTAAACATGTTGAATACATTACTTGAAATGTAATCACAACTACCAATAATTTCATTTCAAATTTCAATACGCAATTTATAAAGTACTAGCGACCCGCCTAGCGGATGGAAATATAGTCTATGTCATTCGGCGCAAATTCCCTGTAATTTTAATCTGTAAGATCTTCATTCAAATCTCATACTGTATAAGGCCAAATTGATCTATATTTACTTTTTACTTACTTTTTTTTCTGGACAAATTACAATATTGATGTAACCCCAAAGTAAGCAAATTATATGCGTGTGTTATGGGTGTTAGACAACGATACTAATATAAAAATTGATAATATAAAAGCGGACAAAGTCGCGGATACACCTAGTAATAGAATTATAGGCATATATATATTATAATTTGGTGTCTATAGGCGACGTGTATTTCTTACCATCAGGAAATCCGTCTGCATTTTTGCCTAAATAAAATTGTTTGCATAAAAAAAGAGAGATGAAGAGTAATCTTAATAATAGGGTCCAATTTTTACCATTTTGTATTTTTGGGTACAGAACCCATGAAAATGCAACAGTCACGTCATTGTTTAGGTGTAATCTCGTCAGTAACATAAAAATATTAAGAATGCAGGACTATAGAGGCGGGAAAAGGCTGGACGCGGATATATCATAATAAAAACTGGACAGCAGAGTCGCTTAAATATTAAAGTAGGTTAAAAATGACACCGGAAAATGTGAGCATGAATAGTTTATCTTCTTCCTTCTACGTAAAACAAAATTATATTACCATATATATCTATACAAGTAAATAAAGTTGGAGTGTCTGTATGTAATATTCAAGTAACCGCTTTTTTACTAAGCACATATGTATATTTATAAGGTACACATACCAAACAACATTTTTTTAGAATTTTTGTCTGTCTGTCTGTTGGTAGTACCCGCTATTCTGTGAAACGGCTGGGCCGATTTTGACGAAGTTCGCCGTCCTATTAATATTTTTATAATTTATTAGGTTACATTTCTGTTGTTTTTTTAATTGTAGTACTATTATTTTT